>JALMLS010000356.1:0-149972 GCA_038496445.1 Trichosphaerium sp. ATCC 40318
TACATTAAAAATGAACTTCAGAGATTGTACAGGTTCGTATTTTTAATTACCTGTATTCGTCTTTAACGTACTAACGACCCTACAGACGCAATATAGACATTATAGACCCAGAAGTGATAGACGCGAAGTTATTTGAGGCAGAAACGGTAATTTCATAACTCAATAGTTTAAAATCACTGCAAATACGAGCCCAGGGAAATCTTTTGATCATCACTGATTTCATAACGCCGTTTTTTGTCATGCTTTAAACCGTCAACAACGCATGAAGTCCATGACAGATTGCCTCAAGAAGCTTACTTTTACTTTTTTTTCAAACAAACATCGTAACATCTCTACAAAACCCAGGATGCTCCACAAATCGCTTTAACCATCAAAATACAGCGTTTGCTATATTTCTCCACGTGCCTTGTAACTCACTCCATTCACAGAGGATGGAACTAGCCATGCACTACAAAATACCATATCCAAGGTCTTGTTATGTTACAGGCGTCACAGCGGACACATTGGCTAATAAGCACCTGACATCTTTCTGTGATGCTGCTTACATGCACAGCTACTACCACGACGAGAACGAAGGCAAATCAATGCCAAAGGGATTTGTCAAAAAGACTGTAAGATCTCAAGAAAAAACGAGGGGCAGGCACGTAGACATACACGCTCTACGTACTAATTTTTTTTGTGCTTATTTTGTTTAATTTTTAGAGAAGCTGCAGACGAAGGCATGTTCTAATAGTCAACTTAAACGTGTCAATGGAGCTGTATTGTAAATAATAACGGTTTTTTTTATAATAACACCGAAACGACTGAACAAGGTGTTAAACAATATGTACTGTATAGATAGAAACCTAAAACCAATTACTAATTACCTTGGCTTTTTTTTAATTTATTTACAATCACAGCGGCTGGCATCCGCGTTAACAACACCTACAACATGCTTATAGTATCTAGTTGGCCTTGTTTTCCAGTTTAAAAATTTTATCTGCAAACTCGTTCTTCAGCTTGGACCAAAACAATAGTTCTGCTACAGCCGTTAAACAGTCATCTTGGATATCTCTTTTGAAAGCTCCAGAAACAACTTCTAAACAAGCCTTTTCTTTCTCTACCACTTGATCCCTTGACTCTGTAAGCTCTGTTACATCTGTAGATGATTCTAGTGTCTCTCGTAAATCAAAAACTTGCATAAGTAAATCAGGTGTCAAATTATGCTTCCCTTCTGTTTCTACATCTACGCCACGTAATTTAAGCTGCAGTTCCAGTTAGAATATCATCAACAAATTGCAAACAAAATTCGAACAAAAGTGGAGTAACAAGTGATAAAAAGAACGTTGATTGGCGTGACGCGCTTACGAGATACGTACCAAGTAAATGGCTCTTTCAGCTGGATCCTTTAGTGTATCATAACTTAGGTTAATATTGGACGATATTTTTGCTGCCTCTGTACGCTCTGCCTAACCACTATTAAGTGTTTGCGATTATGATCGCTATTTAGAAAATACGCAACGGAATTTTTGACGTGGTGTTGCTCAAATGCCCCGTCTACGCTACAATAATTGTTTTACGTACATTTGGAGCTTGACTGAATTTGTCTGGGTGATAAGTACGTTGGAGATCTTTAAATGATGTGTGAAGCGCTGAAGTATTAATGTCAAACTCTACAGGCCTATTTGAATGTAAATTGTAAAAACCTGATCAAATAAGCGATAACTTACAATGAAAAGTACTCAAAATAATTCTTCTGCGCAGACGTCGCGTGTTTGTTACGAACTACAGAATGTCTTGTCTGTTGAGCTCCAATCGCCCAAATACTCTTTGAAATTGTCGACGGACGCGCAATAAAGCCATTCCGGCATAGGCTGACTCTTCCCAACATTTTCTGTTACCGACAAGCGTATTTGACACTAAAATCCGGAAATTTCTCTCGAGTTGCTTTTTTACCTTTTTTCAGACCAAGAAAACAACAACTCTTAAAAATGGCTTCACAAACAACCACTACATTGATCAAGGCTAATGCTGATAAGCCAAAGTACAAGGTTAAAGATATGTCCTTGGCTGAATGGGGTCGTAAGGAGATCACCCTTGCTGAGAGAGAAATGCCTGGTCTTATGGCACTCAGAGAGAAATACGGAAAGAGCAAGCCTCTCAAGGGCGCCAAACTCGCTGGCTGCTTGCACATGACCATCCAAACCGCTGTTCTCATTGAGACTCTTACCTGTTTGGGCGCTGAGGTATGTTGAGAAAAGCAAAAGAATTTACAATTTACACACTTCGAGAAACTCAACAAGAGCGCTAACGACGTTATTTAGGTCCAATGGTCTTCTTGCAACATTTTCTCCACCCAAGACCACGCTGCTGCTGCTATCGCCGCTACTGGTGTACCAGTATACGCCTGGAAAGGAGAAACCGAGGAAGAATACCTCTGGTGTATTGAGCAAACCCTCATTTTCCCTGACGGTTCCCCATTGACCATTATTCTCGTAAGTACCACTATTTTATGCTTAAACTAACGTAGCAAAGGATGATGGTGGTGATTTGACCAACATGGTTCACGATAAATACCCAGACATGCTCGCTAACGTTGTTGGTGTTTCTGAGGAAACCACAACTGGTGTACACCACTTGTACGAACGTTTGGGTACGTCTCGTAGCCTTTTTATCACGAACGCTTATTTTTTTCTCCGTGATTAGCCAAGGGTACTTTAAAGATCCCAGCCATCAACGTAAACGACTCTGTCACAAAGTCAAAATTCGACAACTTGTACGGTTGCCGTGAATCCCTCCTTGATGGTATCAAGCGCGCTACTGACGTTATGATTGCCGGTAAGGTTTGCGTCGTCGCCGGATACGGTGATGTCGGTAAAGTACGTATTTGTGAACTCGAGTAGACGACAAAGTTGGTTTTTTTGCTCTTTTTTTTTTCGTTCCGTTCACTTACGTTTTTCCTAAAAGGGATGTGCTCAAGCCCTCAGAGGACAAGGTGCCCGTGTATTGATCACTGAGATCGATCCTATCAACGCTCTCCAAGCCGCTATGGAAGGTTACCAAGTTGTCACCATGGAGGAAGCTGCACCACAAGCTAACATTTTCGTTACCGCCACTGGATGCAAAGACATCATCCTCGGTACGGCTTTTTGTTTTTCGGTTGCAACAAGAAGAGAATTTCTCCGCTTTTTTTTTGGCTTGTTACGAGTGTTTTCTTACAATCTTTTCAGGAAAACACATGTCCGTAATGAAGGAAGATGCTATCATCTGTAACATTGGTCACTTCGATTTGGAAATTGACGTAGCTTGGCTCAAGAAGAACGCCAAGAGCACCATGAACATCAAACCACAAGTAGACAGATACACAATGGAATCTGGTCGTCATATCATCCTTTTGGCTGAAGGTACATAAACCGAACAAAAAAAAGATTTCAAAAAAAAAAAACTGCAACAAGTTGTTTGTTACTTTTGTTTTTCTTCCCAGAAAGTTCATAGTTCTGACGTTTTTTGATAGGTCGTTTGGTCAACTTGGGTTGTGCTACCGGTCACCCATCTTTCGTCATGTCCAACTCTTTCACAAACCAAGTTTTGGCCCAAATTGCTCTCTGGACTGAACCTGAGAAATACGACCTTGGTGTCCACTTTTTGCCAAAGGTACTCGACGAAGAAGTCGCAAGACTCCACTTGGAACAACTCGATGTCCACCTCACCAAGCTCACCAAAGAACAAGGAGAATACATCCACCTTCCAGTTGACGGTCCATTCAAGCCTACCCACTACCGTTACTAAGTTTCCTTCTCTTCTGCGTTATAAACGCACGTGAGAGTTTCTGAGTGACGAAGACGGCTTGTAATGACTACTTACAGATCAAGCAAATTGTTGCTCAATTTTTATCAAAAAAAAAAAGCATTAAAAAAAACTTAAAATAAACCTAAATCTCTACGGTATTATCGTCTTTTTTGCTCATAAGCGTATGCTTCATTGATTGTTTTTGTTGTACAAGATCGTCTCCATTGGGTAACGTAAGCAGAAATGGTGTAGTTGTCCTAAAAAAGACTTCTGAAGACCGTAGCTGGTAAATTACCCGACCGGTACAAGAGCCCTTGCGTTTTTTGTACCTATGAAAGTACTATTGTTGCTTTCGGTGCTGTATACGCTTTATTGCGCAAATGCTCAAATAGTAACTTGCGCAACACTTCCTACATCTCACCCTTGCTCTTACTACAATCTTACAACACCCGTGACTACACAAGTAGCCTTGACGGCTTCATTTCCATCAATTGACGTTCTCATTGGCAACTACGCTAACTCGTCAAACCTTGTATCGTTGGCTTCTTTTACATCAACAGAGTAAGCGAATTTCACTTGACACGATCAAAACGTTGGATATTCTTCTCATTCTATTGATAGATGCGGTCTAGCCATCAAAGAGTACACTTGCAAGTTTATATTTCGTACTATGACGCAGTGTCCTTCAATTCCTCAAACTCCATGCGTATCGCTTTGCGAACGCGTACTGAGCGCTTGTGCTTCTGTTTTCGAGACGACTCCGTCATTGAAGTTAAATTGTTCCGCTGTTGAAGGACCCTTTGCAGGTACCATAAGTTACGCTAATATAATGTTTACAGCCTTAGGTGGATTGTTTTTACCTGCATTTGAAGAGCCACCAAGATGTAATTCATTAACTACAAAGTTTACGCCTGAGGATTGCGTAGCACCACTAGCCTATGATCCTATTGACGATAAATGTGGGTTACAGTGCCCATTAGTAAACTGTCGCGCAGAAAAACTTGTGCGTAAATGGACGCATCTCAACGAATAGCTAAATCCTATGCGCTTAGATTGCCAATATAGGCATACCAATATCATTTATAGTGTCAGTTATAGCATTGACACTACATACATCCAGCCAAGACTATAAGAATAAGTCTGTTGCTTCTTTATACTTTCTACTCGAATACTGGTACAAAGACTTTTTTTTTGACTACTTGAACTTTTTTGCTACGCGCGTAGAGATTGATTTTTTTTTCCTTCTAGGTTTTCAGTACTTACAAGTGCTGCCTTTCTTATTGTTCCTCTATGGGGATGGGACAACGTTCAATGCACTAATTCAGCTAGAGCTGTTAAAACTTTTGCTGAAAATCCAATTTGCATCATACACGGTACGCAATATTATCATTACAACATGTTTGGGTGTTTGTAATTCTTCAAGTTACTCAGTTCTGTGTAGGTGCTTTAAGCCTTTATTTCTCAACGCTGACGCTGTATTACTGGTTGTGTGGTGGTCTAGCTACCGCTTGGACATTATATAATCTGAGGGTGGCAAAAATAAAAGATCATAGCATACTGGAACGGTAAGTTAATATAAGCTCTCATTTTTTTCTTTGTTTTTTTTTCTCATTTTTTTCTTTGTTTTTTTATAGGTTGGGTTGGCTTCTCATACCAGCAATTATACCTACAATATTTATTATTACAGTTCTATCACGTGGAGAAATTGGAGGACCATCTATTATTTGTTTACCAGGATGTACAAGTACGTAAACCTTTTTTTTTTGGAAATTTCTTGATTATCTGAAAGAAACTTGCTGATTTATGTTCTTTTAGTGGTAGTACCAAATGCTGCTTTTAAGTACACATATACTGTTATTATTCTACTACCACTTCCTATTGGAACAATTGGGAGCTGTTATGTCATCTACAAGATATCTCAAGTACGTAGTGGTTCCCTTTTTTTCAACTACACGTGTTTACCTACGTGCCAATTTAGTTGAAATTTCTAAAAATATTTTTGTCTTTTTCCTCGTAGCTAGCAACATGTGCATGCTTATGCGGTTAATCAAAGGGTATAAAACAAGTTAGAAAGCTTAATGCTAGCAGAAATACAGACGAAAAGAATTACCTTGCCGCTAAGATGCTTATGTATCATCATGTTATATCAGTCTGGGTTTTACTGCTTGGCGTTGCTTTTCTAGTGCTATCTAACGAAGCACTACATCCGCAACTGATAGCAAGGTTTCAAACTAACCTACTATGCCCTGCTCTTAACGATCCATCAACTTGTGGTACCAACGACGCAGTACAATATTTATACTGATACGAAGCTAGAAAGCATTGACATGTGGCCTGATTACATCAACTTCATTGGTACTATTACTTGGTCTTTATTTCCTCTTCCTATTGTCCTTCTACTACTCAGTACGTTTGCGTAGTTCACAAAGTTTTACGTGCTCGAGAATAACTTCTCTGACTTTTTTGTAGTAATAAACACGAGATACTGGAATAGGCTTAAAGCTAGGGTAGTTTCTTTTGTTTTTTGTAGGAGACAGCCGAAAGAAATTATACCCGGTTCAAGTAGTTGTTCACCTACTACTCTAGATGCTTCATCGTCAAGGGGCGCTGGTATGTACTGCAACCTTCTAGGTTCAATCAATGAACGATTTTAGACCTTTTTTGTAACATTTTATTGGTAGGAAGTGTCGCCTTTTCACTTGAGAACGAGCAGCTCACGTTAGGCTCACACCAAGAAATACAATTAGATACAATGAAAACATCAAATTTAAATCATAGATCACACACGTGATCGCGTACATGCGTGAGAAAGAGCAGCTCAACAAAAACTAAAAAAAACTGTTGAACAAAAAAGGAGTTCTCTACAATAAACAATTCTGTATTTTTAGTTTTGGTTGTAACATTCTTCCTTACCAGACCAGGTGGTATCACCTGGAGTTTTTGTGCAACGCAAAAAGTTAGTGCCTTTTTTTCAGCTTTTACTGCAAACTTTTTCCTACGCGTTGTAAATACGCTCAGCATCGGTTACCCTGTTTCTATAGCGTAACTAAACGTTACAAGCTATTTATAATCTCCATGAAAAGAGACTCAAAGTTTTTAGCATATTTTCTAACGTTAGAGTCATTGTAAGGTGTAATCTAGCGGGGTTTAAATGTAGTGATCTTAATGACGTTTTCCGTTTAAGCCTCTTTTTCAAAAATTGATTCGCCTAAAGCGCAGTTAGGTGTAACAAATTTCAATAACAACAATAGTAACGCAGCAATGCAATCAATTAAACTCGTAGTAGTCGGTGACGGAGCAGTCGGTATTGCACTTTGTAAATAAAGCGTTTGTTGTTAACTTATTTTAGGTAAAACTTGCTTGCTCATTTCCTACACCTCCAATAGGTACAAAAACGCGATTATTCATTTTTATAACGCGATCCGCCTCTGGAGCCTTTATATGCACCAGTGGTGATTTAAAATGCAAAAACAATCAGTTTTGATTATTTTGCGCCGCTGGAGCGCAATCTCCTTTTGATTGTCTTGAATACTGACTAAGCGCCTTAGTTTCCCAAAAGAATACGTCCCAACTGTATTCGACAACTATTCAGGTACTTAGACAAGATTTTTGACGCTTCTCTTTCACAAGATGACACTTTTTGACCTTATACTCACTCGTTTGTTTAGCAAACGTACGCGTTGCTGATAAAACAGTATCCTTGGGTCTTTGGGATACGGTACGCACTTTTTAACTCGAGTTTTTATAAAAATCCTTTTACTGACGCATTACTTTAGGCCGGTACGTTATTATACAATACAATGAATCAATTTAAGACGTTCCTCCTCAAAATAAAACCGAAAATGCGAAACGAGAGTTTACCACGCCAAAAAACATCTTTGCAATACTATTACACACGCTTATACACAACGCTTTGTGGTCTTGACTCAATCTAATAATTTTTTTTTGAACCTTTTTGTTCTGGCGTTGTTTGTAGACTCACAGTTCAATAGGCCAAGAAGATTACGATCGTCTCCGTCCTCTTTCCTACCCAGTAAGTTTTTTTTTTTGACTTTTTTCTTTTCCGTCCTTCGTCTTCGCTTCGTTGCAACTTACATGGTACTTGTAGCAAACTGATGTGTTCTTGATATGTTTCAGTGTTATCTCCCCTACTTCTTTCTCTAATGTCAGAACAAAGGTAACGTTATTGGAGCTTTATTTTTTGGTCGAACATTTTTTTTTTATTTGATTATCGGCTTTTTTGGGGCTCACGCTTTTTTGTGTAGTGGTGGCCTGAAGTAACACATCATTGTCCTACTGCCAAGATCATTCTCGTTGGTACCAAACTCGATCTTCGTGAGGACCAAGAAAAACTTGACAGCCTAAAGGAGAAAGGTCTCTCCCCTGTCACACCAGATCAAGTACGTTTTTTGTTTATAAATACTGTGAAATGTGGCCGTATTTGTTCTTTTTTTCTTATTTGGATTTTTAAAGGGTGAACAAATGGCTCGCGAAATTAAGGCCGTAAAATACATGGAGTGCTCAGCTTTGACACAAAAGGGCCTCAAACAAGTGTTTGACGAAGCCATCAAAGCAGTCATTCTCCCTGACCGTGCCAACAAACCAGCACGCTCTAGCCGTAGAGGTTGCACTGTCTTGTAGACTATGCGTTTAGCCTTCTCACTGCTCGAATATCGGCGGTTATCTCCTTTGCCCACTTATTTTGTTTGTTTATGGGGCCTGTAAAATAAACAATCCTTAGAAAGGATATTGTTAAAATATAGTACTCATATTGCGACTCCCTTGTTATCAACCAAAGTCACTGAGAAAAACATTGTAGTTCGTGTTGTCTTATTTTCGTAATATTTTTGCATTGATGCCATTTGCAGTTTTTGAAATTGAACTAGTGTCACAAGAGTATCCAGGTATTTTTAAAGTTTTGTCCTTACAATTGGTGTTGCACATAAGAAAAAGTTAGCCATTGGTTTTGTTTATGTATTGCTTTTATTTCTTATTGACACTATGAGACAACTGTTTTATTCGTAATTGGGTTCAAAGCTACGGAAATGTCTGGCTTCATTAAAAACTGATACAAACCACGTTACTGTATCAATACACAATTTTTCAGGGCAAGATAGAGGTCGAGTTTATCGTATCCTGGTCACCTAGAGTAATAAATGAAGATCAATTGGAACACTCCATAGGATACACTAATGGTAAAGCTTGCAAGGGTTACCTAAGCTCACAAACTGTCCCGAACAACGAGGAAGCTATCACAAAACAAAGGTCGAATCTGTTAGAATAGAATGTGCATGTATTACACTTACAGTACATATCTAACAACAACAAGCGCTTTTTTAGCCTTCAGAGTGTAATTCGTGACCGATTTCTTTTTGTAAAGCGTGTAAACTATGTCTATCAACTAATTTGTACGTATTAAGACGTTTATTGGGTCTCTCGAAGTACAAGAGTATAAACTATCATTTCTGAAGTATTTGCAACGCATAGTAGCTCATAACCTATCGTAAAAGCTTTTTGTAGACAATCAGCGACGTTAATACCCTTCACATAGCCTGTTCTAGTTCGTTTCTTTGAACAAATCTCTGCTGCATCTTCCCGTTATGCGCCCTTGGGATTCTTCTAAACGGATTAGTAGCGTCTTTTTAATTGATGTCCCTGTCTTTCCAGTTATATATGCCATTGTTTGTGTGTAGTGTTTACGTGTGTGTTGGGTAAAGTCTTGGCCTGACTTTTTTGGGATTTTGTCGGGGTAATTCCTAAAATGGTCAGAATTATACCCAGATTTACAAAAGATTTTAAGCTTAAAATCTCTATTTTCTGTAGCATGTTGTGGCTTCACTACAACTTGTAAATTTAAATAACATTTGTGTGTACTGTGTTGAACTGATTGTATTGATAGCAACAAGGAAAGCTCATTGAAGATGATCTGCCACCTCCATCATTTGCAAGCAGCTTCAATAAATCATTGTTCTAGAGTTAAGAAGGTAGGCAGTGTTTTATACACCGTCATAAATTATCACATTTATTGGCTGCGCCACAGTGCTAAGTGTGGCATATGTTACCATTTGTTTCGAGAGGATGGGCACTAACAGTTTTCACATTAGCCTTTTGGCTAACTGTGCTCACCAGCTTTCGGGACAACCTTGTGCTCAACTCCTGGTTCCCAAGTACGTTTCTGGTTTCCATGGAAAAAAATAGTTTCACCACCCTTATAAGATTAGAATTCAGTTTAATTTACCATGATGTCTAACGTACTGTACTGTAAATCCATCATTCGTGTACAAAATAAATATCAAGATTGTTTTTCGTCTTTGCTATACTATATCTCATTTGTTAGCAACTGCGCAAAAGTGATTTGGAAGCAATACTAGAATAACATACAGTCCGAAACCAATTCAATCAGTTTTCTGTTTCTAGTAGATCATAGTAAACTTCGTGTTAAAAGAATAAAGTTGTTCGCAGAAAAACGCAGAAAGTACTTTGAACACCTTTTTGGTGGCTATGCTAGACTTTCTTGTACAACGAATATTTGGGCATTGTTCAAGAACGGTTTTATTCATTTTTTACAAGGGTGAATAAGTTCATTACAGCACGTGTTTCTCAGCAAGTTTGACCACAAACAGCTTCATTCCAGCAACACCATTTGCTACTTCTGATGCGGAAACATAATGGAGATCCAGGGTAACAGTATGCAGTTGAACCTATAAAAACGACAAGTAAGTACCGCAATAAGTACACCAAAATAAGCACTCAAATACTCTTTTCTTTTTTCACGTACATTGACCACGTTTTTCACGACCACGTCTTCTCCATCCAGGAGGACACCATCCATTTTCATCACATGATTCACCACAAAGTAATGGTCCTTGCTAAATGATAGAGTAAGTCGTATGTATAAGGTTATGAATCTGAAGTTAGCGTTTTTGACTTACCTCAGTTGCTCTTTTGGCTCTTTCGCTGATATCGTTAGATTGGACCGCCAAGGCAACAGTCAATGCCATGAGGACAAATGCGAAAAGTATAGTTATTTTCATTGTTATTTTAATTAGAGTTGTTGTTGTAGTTGGGATAGATTCGATTTTATGATTTGTTTGGGAAACAAACTTAACAAGAACAGTTTACATGGTAAACCTTTTTTTTCTGTTAATTTTCCATTCATGGATTAACACTTTATCCTAAAGCTGGTTGTACCATTATTCGTAGAATATTTATAACCCTTGAATTTAAGATGCTATTGTTAAACAATGTACTATATTCGCTGTAACAAAAAACTTAAAGTGTTGAAGTTCTTATTGAATAATTGCTTTCATTAATCATTACTTTATGAAAAAAGTTTGTAAGGATGCTGTTTATAGCTTTCACCAAAGTAGTACCAAAACCATCCTTGCACAAGGGGCCATGGTAATCTTCTATGTTTCATTCCAATGTTAACTTATGCCTTCCCTGAAGGTTCGGCTAAAGTAGTACCTAAAACAATTGTATGAGATATTCTCACTGCTCTTTCTGGCTACCTCAGCGTAACCCTGAAACAACATGACAATAAGCACTTTAAAAAAGAAAACCGTGCAGACAATAACAGGTTACCTAGAAAATTACAATGTGTTTCAAGTGCATGTTGTACCAATAGTATCGGGATCAGGATTCTCAATTTACAATGCCTATTTTTACAGTAAACTGTTTCAAAGCAGATCATTTGTTGAATACTAGTTTGATGAATCAAAATTCAACTCACCACTCATGTATTGCTTATACTTACCTTTCAATCTAGTTGTTTTTATTTTGATAGGGAAAAGGAAAGTGTGTAAAGCTGCAAGGAGCGTGGAATACTTACAATACTAAAAATTGGTTGGCGGACAGAAAATGGTCACACAGAGAAATGGCAATTTAGCTATATCCGCCGATGTTGTTGGAAGTTTGTCTATAAAGTGATGGAAAGTACATACAGTTGCATAACAAGAGTATACAAAGTTCAACCTGTATTACGTAATCAAAGGTTTGCACTAATTTTTCGCGTTAGACCAATACCTCAATCCCAACAAAAGCGGTGCAAGACGATCTGGGAGGAAAGGAACACACGGTCCCTGGCCGATAGCTCTGGCGCAGAGCGAGCATGTGTGAGGTTTATTTACAAAACATGATCGCGAATGCAATAAAATACAAAAAGAGAAAAAGAAAATTTTTTTTTTTTTTTTTTAAAGGGTGGTAGTGGGAGGGTGATTTCTGCTTGCTATCGTATAAACCTGCTTGAGTCGGTTGTCTGTCTTTGTTGTGTCTGTCCAGTTTGTTCAAACGCCTGAAATGTCTCACATGTTCAGACAAAATTTGGCACCTTGTTTTTCAAAGATGA
This sequence comes from Trichosphaerium sp. ATCC 40318, assembly GCA_038496445.1. Classification (NCBI taxonomy): domain Eukaryota; phylum Discosea; class Flabellinia; family Trichosidae; genus Trichosphaerium; species Trichosphaerium sp. ATCC 40318. The sequence continues at coordinate 12,116 of JALMLS010000356.1, forward strand.
AGGTTTTTAGCGCTGTTTTTGTACAACATTTTTTCATCAGAAAACAGCTCACTTTTTAATCAATCTAGGCTCTTATCAATTATGCGAAAAGTAGTGCAAACCCAAGGATAATTAAAGAACAATAACTGGAAAAAAAAGTCACGTGTTACATTTTTTGGCTAACAATGGCGGAGGTCCTTCTAGTAAGTACTATTGTAAAGATGGGAAGAACCAAGGCGTTCAGACGGAGTTACAGCAAGTTCAAATCTCGTGTTCTCGCCCACTTACCAAAAATAGTATATGTCGCGTGAACTGCCAATTCTATATCACGTGATATGCCTGTTTTTGCATGTATGTATTTTATTTCGCATGTGGTAGCTATTAGCGTTGTCTCTTACACATTACAAGCGCTTTCAGGGTGTTTTTAAGGAGTCCGTAAGATATTTTGTACCAGTTAGTTTTTTAGCACCTCTGGTGGTGTTGCTACGCGTTTTTATATTCAGGGTAGACGCTTGTGGCTTGTTTTAGAACTCAAGTATTTCTGAATGTTTTTTAGCAGCGATGCTGTTGTATTTATAATGGAACCTACACAATATTTTAGTAACCTTATGGGAGTTCAACTTTGATCGTAGAATCCTTGACTCATAAAAATTGTTAGCTAACCAATTGAATTGTGCTTAAACACAATATTTTTTTCTTCAACTTTTTTTAGAAATTATGACCGTGTTGCCTGCTTCTAACGCTCAAAACACCTGTCTTTAAGCGTGGATTACAGTACTAGTGCAGAAATCCGAACCTATAAAAAAAGGTCAAATCTACAAGTTCAAAAAAACCGGTTTGTGAAACATCTGTTTTTGTGCCTTTCTATTTCTTCTACGCTGAGCAATATCACATTACATTGGTTACTGTGAGCAAAAGAATATTCATATAGGTCCACAAGACCTTCGGTCCTGTTTGTGATTCAAGTTCAAAACAATACATGAACAGAAACATAACTACATATCCCTCTAAGCAATGAACCTTCTATTATCTTTTTTACTTGTCACTATGTTTGTATCGTCTATTCAACAGATTGTATACATAGATGTAGATGTATCTTGGGATAATGCCGCTGCAGTTTGTGAAGACGAGTACGCTAACTAGCAGGTTGATTATCAGCCGTATCTTTTTTTTGTGATATTTAATACCATAAGGGGCATGGTGTTGGCGGAAATCCTCACTGACGCCGACTATAACGCTGCTAAAAGCTTCAATCGCCTTGGATGGGTAAACGGTAGAAGAGATGTACCAGTTGACGCAGATTTGAAGTACGACAGACTTCTTCTCACAGTTCATTAACCTGTTAATCTGTATAGTTGTCGTGACTGTACCCGATCAACAAGTAACACAATGGCTTGCTCTATATGTACTAGCCATCTTAATACTTATGTCTGGCAACGCTCTGGGTTAACCCTTACACAGACACCGCTTTACAATGACATTGTCGGCTCTGTAAGTTAAAAGTACTTAACCAGATGGCTACTAACGAATTATAGCCAGCCAGCAATGCGGATGTTGGCAGATACATTAGAGCATACCATAATTCGGAAGAACCAAGTATGGGTAATCAGTATTGTCTTTACATTTCCGTTAACCTTGATCTCAATGATTTTCCTTGCACTGTTACTTGGGGTGTTTTTTGTCGTACGTATCCTTAGATGCACTCTCTTTGTAGCTATCATTTGAAATTAACTCTTCAAACTATAGAACCAAGGCCACCACCAACGGAACCACCAACAACTGAGCCGCCTACCACAATGCTTCCAACTACAGAACCACCTACAACAATGCCGCCAACTACAATGCCACCTACTACAATGCCACCCACTACAGAACCACCTACGACTGAACCACCTACTACATTACCGCCAACAACTGAACCACCAACTACTGAACCACCTACTACGGAACCACCTACCACAGAACCACCTACTACTGAACCACCTACTACAGAACCACCAACTACTGAACCACCAACTACTGAACCACCTACTACAGAACCACCTACCACAGAACCACCAACTACTGAACCACCAACTACTGAACCACCTACTACTGAACCACCTACCACAGAACCACCTACTACTGAACCACCGACGACTGAACCACCTACCACATTACCGCCAACAACAGAACCACCAACTACTGAACCACCGACAACGGATCCACCTACCACAGAACCACCTACTACTGCACCACCGACGACTGAACCACCTACCACAGAACCACCTACTACTGCACCTCCGACCACAAACCACCAACAACACAACCACCTACAACTGAAGTTCCGACAACACTGGCACCAGTCTATTCAAGTTTTAACAGAAAAAGTAGATGTATAAGACGCCTGTCACAGCAGCAATAAAAGATTAGCACCAACTGAATGTCGATAAAGCAAAGTCTACCACATTGTCCGAAAAACCGGTTTTAGGTGAAAGTCCGAAAACTTTCGGTGTAGCTGTAAGATTTTTTTAAAAAACCTGGCTCAAAAACTTTTAGCTATCCACGTGATTTTTTTTGCAAATCGGTTTCTTTTCACACAGCACTTCTATCACCTAGTTTACGAGATCCTGACCATTCCGTCTTAACACAAGGAAATAATCGCTACCTTTGTTTCAACAAATTTTTTGGTTTTCACTATCATATATTTGGTTTCTTTCTTACAGAAAATAACAATAATGTTTGTTACTCACATAAAACCAAATCTATCCCAACTACAACAACAACTCTAATTAAAATAGCAATACAAATAACTATACTTTCGCATTTGTCCTCATGGCATTGACTGTTGCCTTGGCGGTCCAATCTAACGATATCAGCGAAAGGAGCCAAAAGAGCAACTGAGGTAAGTCAAAAACGCTACTCCATAGTGTTATCTACAAATGACTAACTCTATCATTTAGCAAGGTCCATTACTTTGTGGTGAATCATGTGATGAAAATGGATGGTGTCCTCCTGGATGGAGAAGACGTGGTCGTGAAAAACGTGGTCAATGTACGTGAAAAAAGAAACCACTACTGAATTTGTTCGCTTGAATACAGACTTTGATCGCCCTTGTAAACAACATAATAAACATTTATTCTGTTTTCTATTGAGCGTATGTGAACAATCAATTTAATCAACATAAGTGTCTATGATATCCTATACCAAAGGCTCATTTACATTGCATTTAAACACACAATTGTATAGTACAACAAGTGAAAAGTGCTGACAGAAAGTGTTATTTTGCAATGCTCTTTTTGCTTTTTTTCCAGGTGTACCATTTGTGACTCTTTTGCTTAACTTTGTTATGAACATAATGCGTTTCCTCTGTTAACAAACCTTCACAATCCCATGTCTTGTAATCTCCATGTAATCTACCATCAACATAATAACATTGTTGCTTTAAGTTACCATTATCATACCACTCTTTGTATTCACCTTGTTTCAATCCTTTTATGTAATGACAATGTATCTTTAATTGTCCATCAACATACCTACTCTTGTATTCTCCTTCTGCTTTATCAATATCATCTAAACAATACTTGTGAAATGTCACAGTACCACTAGAATGCCAATACTTGTATTCCCTCATTTTTGATTGATTCTTTTCTTTAAATTCCTCAATCTCTCCTACTTCTTGGTTGTCACTAAAGTGACTTAGGTGTGGATTGACATATACAAGTTGTTCTCTTGGACGGCCATGTGCAGTAGTCTTTTTGTATTCTTCTTTTTCACCTTCAAAATAAAAACAATGCTCAACCATTACGCTATTCTCAAGCCATTTCTTATACTCTCCATGACGTCTTCCATGCTTCCAGTTTTCTTCAAACAAAATCTGTGGCTCACTGGTAAATTTACTTTGTTTTAGAAGTTTAATCCATTTCCCATGTTTTTTTAATTCAAAATCAAACCTTGTCGCAAATGCCAAGTGTTTTGATAAAAGAGGTAGTTTAAAATAAGCTTCAAAGTCCAAATCAGCTATATCTAAGAGTAATTCAACCGGCAAGTCCAACAACTGACTGTACTATTACACACATGTGGCTTCTACTTACTATAGTGATTGTTTCGTTGTTTGTTTTCGCGACTGTATACAAGAACTTGCGTAACAAAGCTATGAATCTTCCTCCAAGCCCTATAAGCCTACCAATTATCGGCCACGCTCATTTATGGACTAATATTAAGGATATGATCAAGTACAGAAACGAAAAACTTTATCCCAAAAAAAAGATCACGTGATACCGGAAGAATCGCTCATTCTTTTATCCCTAGGACTGCTATGGCGTTTTCAAATACTCTTGGTGGTATTTACAGCATGCAGTTTGGGAGTCAAACGGTAGGTTTTTTAAAACTAGCGCTTCATACTTTTTCACGTGCTTAGCGATAATGCTCGAAGCTAGAACGGTACAAGGTAAAACTTATTTTGTCTTTTTAGATGATTTTTATTTGTGATCCAAAGCTGATAAAAGAGGCTTGTATTACGCACCGCGCAGTTATGTCTGACAGGTAAATCACATGTAGTAGTCTATGTTAACATAATATAGGCCACAGGACCTCAAAGGTCTGCGTCTTAATTATGTAAAAGATCCCCAATGTGGTAAGAAAATTTTCTTACTTTTCATGTGTTGATCCTGTTCGTTTCTCAAGGTATGGTCATTTCTGATCACAACGAATACCATCGAACTTATAAGACTTTTTTTCAAAACCATTTGACCTCAGGCAAAGGCATGAAAGTACGATGAAGAGCCGAAATACAAAATTAAAACGTCTTTTATTTAGAAGGTTAAATCAATTATTTCTTTTGAAATAAAAGATACCTTGGAAAGGTTGGCAAAATGTGCATCGAAAAATGAAGTGATCACTGGGAAGGATGTATCATACGCTCTAACGTTTAATGTTATAACGACACTATTCCTAAATAAGAGAGGATGGAATCATCCGAACAAAGATATTGCTGATGTTTTCCATGTTACAGCCGAAGTTGTTGATTCTGTTTTGATGCCATTTCTGGAAGACTTATACGCTCCGTTCGCTCTATTCGATAAACAAAGGGTATCTGAGAGAATCTATCACTACTTAATAATGTCAGCGTAGGTCAAAGATTTTACAGAGCTGATTAAGAGAAGAGATGCTCTTTTTCTTCGAATTTTAGAACCAGAACGTAAAACATTCAAACAAGGTGTCACACGTCACTGGTTGGATATTATATTTTCAGAGCTTCCTGAGAAGACAAATGAAGTACTTGTACCTTTTATGTCAGAAATAATTGCAGGAGGATTTGATACAACTGCACATGCTCTTCAAACGTATGTGACATAAACCTTTTTTTCGAAAATTTGCTTTGATGCTTTTCTTCACCCTAACGTAAACTATTTTCATTGTAATAAGTAGTGTTATACATGCACTTTTCCTCAACAAGTACTTCCAGAAAGAGAAACGCAAATCTAAGCTTTTTATGAAGAAAAAAATTGTCAGATCTGATTTTTGTTTTTCTTACTATTTTCTAGTTCTGTTACTATTCTAGCTAAATACCCAGACATCCAAGAAAAACTTAGAGAAGCTGTCAAGGATATCAATGTAGATGAAACTCCCTTGAAGGTACTCTATCTAGGACATGAGTCTCAATTATCTCACACTTGTAGGATCTTCAAAATATTCCGTATCTCAGAAATTTCGTATTTGAGGTTTTCAGGATCAAACCGATTTTACCTCTTCTTGTTGTTCATAAAGCAAGAGAACAAGTTGAATTAGGAGGATACACTATACCTAAAAACGTATGTCATTATATAAATTCTCTAAGAGTTAACCGTTTGGAGGTAAACAGGCGATAATACAACTCGTACATCAATACGAATGCAAAAGTGAAAAACTCTGGAAGAATCCAGAAGAATTTGATCCTTCTCGATGGGATGATCCTCCACTGAATATCTACCCATTTGGGTACGTACTAATCACTATAGAGTATCATAATCTAAACGATTTATTTTAAAGGCAAGGAGTAAGACGTTGTCCTGGAGAAAGAATTGGAAAGATTATTTTGTTCAAAGCTGTTTCTTCTTTTGTTCAAAAATTCTCTTGGAAAGAAACAGAAGTACCAAACTCAATGGATGTGGAATATGCAAGTATTAATAAATTTGTAAATGAACCACGGTTCTATGCACAAGTACTATAAAAGGTCACGTGCATTGAATCAATCAATAACCAAAATAAATACTGCTAAAAGAAAAAGCAATCTCCATTCAGTCAATGAATTTGATTGGTATTCCACTGGTCATTTCCAAACAAAGTTTGCATTCTCATTGTTTATGCCATGCATACGCCATTAGTAGCATAATTGCATTTGCTACTAACTTAATGTGAGGTGCGTTGAGTGCATTGACATCCGGCATCACAAACAACAGTTGTCATGATATGTCCCAGCTTGCCTGGTATTATTCTTAACAAGCTACTGCATTGCGGATTATAATCAAGTAAATACTGTTCCATCTTGGTATCAATGGAAATCAGACTTTTGTGGTTAAGGGTAGCCTTTTTTCATCGAAATGAAATGTTTTTTTTGTGTTCATTAAATGCAAGCATGCAATTGCTCGTTAAATACACAATTGGTTCACGTACGATCACAGTAGAAGTAGAACCTACAGACACAATAGCGCATTTAAGGCTAAAAATACATGAAAAGACTGGAAGAGCTCCGAGTAGCTTTCACCTGAAGCTTTCAAAGCTTTCAGGCTATGTAAACGATGAAATTACGTTAGAAGAGTGTAAATTGGTTGCAGGCTCCACAATTCTGCTGTATCCCAATCTATACGGTGCTGGCGGCTATGATATTAATTTACAGCTACCTACAGGACTTATAAAGGAAGTTCACTTGTTTTACTTTGCAACGACTGGGGACCTGATTGATGCTGCTGATTGTGCGCCAAAAAGTACTACTGGACGTCTAGAAGTGTTTTTAGGCGATGTCAAACTGAACTCCATACATGCTTTAGTAAAGCAAGGTGTAGTACATAAAAAGTCAACTGTACGGATAGTTGAAGTGGATAATGTATAAATAAATGATAAAAAGACGAAATGAAGTATTTTTTTGACGTCTTAAATAAGAACAAAGTCCACGTGATTTTACAGTTATGTGACGTTTTTAACAATGAATTATGAACAATGTTTACACTATCATATTCACTAGACTTTAGAGAAAGGCTAATTCTAAGTTCTTCAGCCAATAATGGCAAAACAAAGGTATGGTTTGATTAAACTGTGAACGCCCATCTTGTTGTCCATTATGAATACTTATGAATATTCGAATAAAGTGACAACAACATAGCTGCTTCAAACCAAAAGCTCCTCAAAAGCCTGAGTCACCAAATGCCGTGAATATTCATGAATCTTTACGAATAAGCAATGTGGGACAATGGATATGAATATTGCTTGTTTTCATAACGCAAGAACACCATCTTCGTAGCGACAGAAAACTCGCAAATTTTAGTTACCTGAAAGTGGACAGTACAGCGTAGACATTTTGTCACGCCTCCTCGCTCGTAAAACAACATTTGGAGAAGTTTATCTTGTTGCTTGGTCGCGGAAGTAGGAGACACTCACTTGTTTACAAAAACCGAAAACCAAAAAAAAGTCTGCGAATCGTAGTCATTGCGCTTCCTTTTTTACTTGCGATAAAGCACCTGAAGATGAGCAATCTCACCCCAATCACATCCATACTACCTCTAGAGCTTGTAGTCGCTGTTCTAAGCTTTATAGACGATAAACACATGGACATCGTAGCGCGTGCATGTAGTTTATTTAACAGTGTCGCAATTACGCACTTGGGGTATCCGAGACTACGACAGAGAGTTCAAATTGACAAGTTGAGCGACTTAGAAAGACTGCACAAAGAAGCGCCTAGATTGATTAAAATAGCAAGGATTACCGTTAGTACACCACTTAAATTCTCATACGCAAAGTACCTGGAAGGAGTACATACAGTCGATATCAGCCATGTTACCAGCGATAATGAGGCCATAGCAGCACTCGCTGGTGTTCATACTATTGCTATTAGCGGTTCTGGCACGAATGATGAAGCTGTCAAAGCGCTAGCTGGTGTTCATTCGATTGATCTTAGTTTTTGCAAAAAGGTGACAGATGAAGGCATCAAAGCTCTTAAAGGTGTTCATACAATAGACCTTAGCTATACCGCTGTGACAGATGAAGGTATTAAAGCACTCAAGGGCGTATATAACATAAACCTTGCGGTCACTAAAGTGAAGAATGTAAACGTGCTAGCAGGTGTTCACACAATCGATTTGACTGATAGTAAAGTTACAGATGAAGATATAATACCACTCGCAGGTGTTCATGAAATAGACCTGAAAAGAACCCTAGTTACTGATTTATGCATCAAGGCCTTGAAGGGTGTTCATACTATAGGCCTTGAACAAACAAGAGTGACTGATGATGGTATTAAAGAACTCAAAGGAGTTCATAGTATCAATCTCAACAAAACTGGTGTTACAGATGAAGGCATCACAGCTTTAGCAGGCGTTCATGCCATATGCCTTGCCAGCACTGAAGTGACGGGTGAAGGTGTTAAAGTTCTCAAAGGTGTACACACAATAGACCTTTCATCTACAAAAGTAACAGATGAAGGAGTACTTGGACTTTGCCCTGAATTACGCAGTCTTAGAATTCTTGATACAAATGTGACTGATGATTGTGTTTACTACAAGCTAGAGGATGTATTCAATGTTGACGTCACAACCTGCCTTGGTCTTTTTGATGACGATTGAGAAGTGGTTTCATGTCCAAATATCAAAAAAACCAACATCCCATTGCAACCACAATGCAGTTGTTCGAATATCAGAATTCACAGCGACACCATCCAAATATATTGAGCGTTTCACGCTGGCGATTAACCAGCTTTGAATAGTTATTCTTTGTACCACCAAACTCTTTTAAATGCGGTTGGTTTCTATGTACTACCATTTATATAATGCCGTTGTAAATAAAGCTCTCCATCATTCCACCAACACTTGTATTCACCTTCTTTTACTCCGTTTACATAATTGTATTGTGTTGACAGTTGTCCGTTTTCATACCATTCCTTGACCTCTCCATCAAGTTGACCTTTAGAGAAATAACATTGTTTCTGTAAAGTACCATTCCTATACCACGTTTTGAACTCTCGTTTTCCATTGATATCATTGTATTTCCTCATTAGTTGGCCATTATCATACCAGTATTTTGAATCGCCTTGAATACAATTCTTAACAAAAGTATACTGTCTTGACAGTTGCCCATTTTTGTACCAACTCTTGAACTCCCCTTCTAGTATGTCATTGGAATAATGACTTACTTCTTTCAATTGGCTGTCATTGTACCATACCATACGTTTGTTTGTACCAAGATTACCGTGGTTCCAATATTGAATTTTTTGGGTTTGGTAGCCAGTTTTAGTTTTTTTTTTCTTCACCCATTTTCCATGTTTTTTGAGGTCACCATCATACCTTGTATTTATTGCAGCCTGTTTAGATAATAGAGGCCATTTACAGTATATTTCAAAGTCCAAGTCAATGATATCAAGTTGTAGCTCAACTGGAAGATACAACAGACTGTCCGTATTCAAATTCATTGCTGTGTTCTACAGTATTTATTAGCTATCATTAATGGCGTCTGGTTATTTCAACAAAGAGTAAGAAAAACGTTTATTTTCAAAGGCGTACACTGCGTTTTGATGCCATTTGTGGTTATGTTGACTGGATGTTTGGTTTTATGAATTAATGTTAAGCTGTACTGAAGTTAAGTTTATTGTTGTTTGTTAAGGCAGGTCATAGAACAAAGCGCCCAAAAGTCGCATTCTCTTCCCCTGAAGATTGTTTCTGCCGTACTATGTCGATGAATTCCTGTAAGTTAACTTAATTGTAATGTGGTTTTTTTTCGAACAAGAATACATCGGTATACTGTTGAGAAGGAACTTATTGCACAATAAATTTATTTTATTTTTATACAATGTAAATACAAACAAACCTGTAACAAAACCATATGTAATAAAGTAGGCGCTAGCGCGCTGCCTCTTATTCTAAAAAAAAAAATTGTTTTTTTCGAACTAGCTAGTTACCATAAACACGAATTCGTTGGTAAGTTTTTTTCGCGAATAAGATGAACAATAGGACTACCCAACAATTTAAACTAGCCTAGTATTTATGGAGTAGAAGGGTGATATAGTTTGGCTCGAAGCGTCTAATACTGTCTTACAATTTCTGAGAAAAACTTAAGTTTTAGTTTTTTGCTGAAAAACCTTTTGTACTTTTACCAGTGATTGTCTACTAACGGCTTTCAATATCGGCTTAGCCATGTGGAACTAAACAAAATTCCAAGTGGCTCGGCGCAAGCTTGGTTTGAAGTTTACCAATCGAAATTGTCAACGTCTGAAACGAAAGACTGTAAACAGTCCGAACAAGACCAAGCGAAAGAACCTTTAAAAAAACCAGGAAAAACCCAATAGGAGGATTAATCGGGTCAAATCCAAGCACCATCCAGTCTTCATAAGTCGTACTTTTTAAATAGGTAATGGAACCGGGAGATAGCAAAAAAACACCAAACGAGCATCATTTTGTGGAATTGAACCATGATGTTTTATTAAACATCTTTTTCTACTCTTCAGAAGATGATATACGCCTGTCAGTAGCCCTAGTGTGTCAAGTACAACGAAACAATTGATTTTTATTAAAAACGACCACAAACGCACGGTATAGCGTAAACGTACTTATATTGATAGTTTTGGAGAGATGTGGCGACATCTGATGCTGTGTGGAAAAAAATCGCTTTAGAACACTTCGAGTCATCAACAAAGGTGCGCGATGAATGTCATACGAGTATATGAAGCCGTTTATATCACTTTTACTCTAAAACCAACTCGGTTTTTCCTGGTTCAGCAAATTTTTTTTGGGCGGTTCTCGGCCAAGATGTGGTTCTCAGTTAGTTTAGCTTTTGCCTTTGAAACCCGGTAAATCTTGGTATGATAGGTGCTGTGATATAGAAAGCAGTAGTATGGAACACTTTGATTGTACAGAACAGGATTTTGAAGAAGGTTAGTTACTCTGAGAGCCAAAAAAAAAAAAGGTCTTTTGGTATTTTAGTTTGTAGGCTTTTTTGAGTGTTGTGATCACAAGGCTGTTTTCTTTGTTTTGTGACAACCATATTAATCCAGTTAATTTAGCTGAATCTTTACACTACGAAACAATAACTTCAACATCTATAGATGTTGGTGAACCAGAAGAAGTTATTAACTATTCTGTACCACAACATATCGTATCTTCTGTAGGTATTGATAGGATCCACTTGGCAGCTTTGACTTTGACTATGGTTTCAACTCATTGTGATATTATATTAACTGCAGATACTGATGCAAAGCCAATAAGCATCACAAGCAAAGAGTACGACACTTCAGAAAGAAAACAGCCCTGAATTACAACTTTAATGAACCTTGTTCTTTTTAGTACATGATTGCCGTTTTATAACTGTTTATAGGGCTATTTATGCTGCTTTCAATGACAGGTTCACTGAGTTTTTTAAAAAAGAAGATAATGTTGAACCATCTGATATTGGTGTATCACCACTTCTTTCCAATGACGATCCTGATGAAAAAAAATCAGATTCTGAAGATGACAACCCATATGCTTATGATTCAGGATTTAATAAACTTGAATCAGGGCCTTTTATTTACCCTGAAAGGGCACATGCGACAGGTAGTAATTAAGTGCTTATACTTGAATGGTCAAATGAAGAAATTGATTTTTTTTGTTGTAGGTGTTAAAGGATCATGTGATGAAAAACGTTTGAAATCTTTTTTTGGTGATGAGGTAACACTTGATGATTTTGATATAAGATGTTACTCTTCTCAGTTATCAATACGTGAGATTTGCGGTAATTATTGGATTGAAGAAAATGACAGTGTACGTACCAAGGTTAAATATTCTGTTTTTTTCGAATTTGGAACAAAAAAAATCACGTGATTTTCTTTTCTCTTGTAGTCTACGTGTGGTTTTTTTGACGAGTAGGCTACTTGTGTTTGTATTTTTCACACGTAGCTATTTTACATTTACGTGCTGTACAAGTAGCGATGAGAACCGTTTTATTTCTTCATCTAGACTGTTTGCTTTACTAATTTTTTTGGGTGATTAGTGGTGTCCTGCTTTCTTTGATGCTGGATCCAGAATTCATTGTACAAACTATGTTAGCTCTTTCTTTGACAAGAGAAGTAATACCATATCTGTCATAGTATCTGATACAAAAGATTACTGTTAATGATCCTCTCCATTTGTTTTCGTGTAAGAATAAATAACTAAAGTAATAGTGTTTTAGACAATTTTTGCTAGAACCATATCGAGAACTTTGTAGTTTTTTTTTAGGCTTGCTGGCCGGAGAAATAATGAAACTTAGCATGGAAACCACGTGATGGGTTCTTCACGTACCTTACTACGTTTTACTGGGCAATCGACTGTACTTGACTGAACATGCGTGCGAGGTTTTATGTCGATGAATGACCACCTAATCTCAAAGTTTAGGTTGGCTGTCTGCCATAATACCAAGTTAAATGGGTAATTCTACGCACAGAGAAATTGGACAAACAACTTTTGGTGATGGCACTAGATACGCTGGTGAATTTATAAATTACAAAATAGATGGATTCGGCGAGTATACGTGGCCAGATGGGTCCAAATATGTTGGCGAATTTAAAGCTAACAAATTAGATGGCAACGGAGAGAAGACATGGCCAGATGGGACCAAGTATGTTGGCGAATTTAAAGATAACAAATTAAACGGCAAAGGAGTGTATACATGGCCAGATGGGTCTAAATATGTTGGTGAATTTAAAGATGACAACCGTAAAAACGGAGAGTTCACGTGGCCAAATGGGTCAAAATATGTTGGCGAATTTTCAGATGACAACCGCGGCGGAAAAGGAGAATATACATGGCCAAACGGGACCAAGTATGTTGGCGAATTTAAGGATAACAAACTAGACGGTAAAGGAGAGAAGACATGGCCAGATGGGTCAAAGTATGTTGGAGAATTTAAAGATGACAATTTCGTAAACTCTGGCTGTGTTTATTTCCCTAATGGTACGATATGGAAATTCGAATGGGTATTGAATGAGCAGATGGAGGATTGTGAAATAACATTCCCGGGTGAGAGAACAATTGAAGCAAAATGGAGAAAAGCTGAAAGCAAGTTGATAACTTTTCTTGATGAATACAAAGCAACACTCAACCTTACATGTGAGGCTCCAACGCTCTCGTATATTGGAAGAAATAAGTCAATATCACCGTCAAACTGGACATGCAATCAGGTACTGTATGTACTCAACAAGATTGAATCAAAGCTTGTTGATATATTGGAAGGGCAATATTTGAGGTACTAGTATGAATTAGCAGGTCATTGACATTCTTTACATAGTGGCAAGGACTTCTTGGCATTGGACAAAACAACACTTGTGTCATTGCTTAAGGTACCCTTAGGGTACGCAAACAAACTTCTAGACTACATTGTGGACCTGAAACAAGGTACTAAAACCGTTTGAACTTTTGTTGACCTTTACAAATAGGGTCCTGTCATCAATATCAATCAACACTTTTTGAACAAGGTAGGCACCCGTTCGTGGTATACTTGTATATTCACATTCTTATAGTACCTAAAAACTCAAAAGAGTTTAAAGACTTGGAAAAAGAAGTTAAAGCAGCAACAAACAATCATATTGAAGTTTACATTCCACCACTCCAACCCAAACCACTTATTTTCATCCTTACTGGTGCTCGCCGTATTCATAACCCCAAACTCAGGTATAATACACAACGTTGTTTTATCTGAAGATTATATCTTAGAGACGCATATGAAAACATGAAGCAACAATTAAACGGAGATAATAGTGAGTTCATTGGATTTCATGGCACTTCACCCTCAAACTTGGAGAGTATTTGCAAGTACGATTCCACGTGATAGATCTTATCAATATGTGAACTAACTAGTGTATAGAAGCGGGTTACTTCCTATTGGTCACAACAAAAACAACAGCAACGCAACTGATAGCGGTGCGTGTAAGTTTTCGGTTGTCTTCTGCTAAAATACAGTCAAAAAAGGATGGTTCGGCGACTGTACAAAGGGCATCTATGTTTCGCGATACATGGATTACTGTCTTAAGTACTGTCGCCCAAATGGAAAACTCACGGCTGTGAAGCCAGGTGATACTGTTAGAGTGCTTATGTTTCGTGTGCTTCCAGGAAAAACCAACTACGTAAAAAAAGTATGTAAAAACAACAAAGTCAGTATTTGATTGTTTTTGTTTAGAAAACACCTGGACTGCAACCCACGCCTGGATATGATAGTAATAGCTCACCTCAATACATGGAATGGTTTCTATACTCATCCAATCAGGCATTGCCTGTTTATGAACTCGAGATACGTGCTATGTACAACAGCCGTACAAAACAAGATGATCAATAATATCTGAATAAAATTGTTCTAAAACAGCCTCAGTTTCATAGATCACCATGGACATGTCAAAAAATGTAATTTGTTCATACGTCAAAAGAAAATGGAGTAAACCATGTACGCCAAAAATTTGTACACTGAGTAACATAGCGCCCTTTTTTAACATTTATTTGTATCATATTCTTTTCTTGTCAACAACTTCATCAACAAACTAGCATACACGTTTAATTCCATACAGCTTTGGACGGAGATGCATAGGTTTCCGGAAACTTCTGGAAACCTATGCATCTCCGTTGAAACATCTTGTTATTTCAGGAAGAATAGATACATATTGCTAGCAAGCTCAGGAGGTCAATTTGAGATGTTGTGAATGAACAGCTGGGATGGGGTTATGGAGTAAGAACCGTGATACTTTGCATAGGAGTTTAAGTACAGAAGATTGTCCGTACTCCGTGGGGCTTGAGCGCTTAGATATTCAAAGCAGTATAATACTCAGCATTATCATAACAGGCTCAGTTGTTTATAAACATCTCACCGGAGTTCTGTTCAGTTGGCGCAATGTTATGTAACTTCTTACTTTTTTAGTATCAACTCCGCGTTACCTTTTGTGAATTATTGCTTCAATCATTTACAAGGCTAACACTAACATAAAGGTATTTGTTGTTGTGTTTGTAAATCCACGTGGTTGCAGATAGTTGTAATCTTGGTCAAACACAAAATCCAGCGAATCTGTGAACACTTTTTTGCTAAAACGGTCTGCTTTTTTGTAGTAGTTGAATAACTCAAAGCACAACAATCATGTTCAGCAACACAGCAACAAAAGAGACTATACTAGTGCGCTTCTTAAAGATGGTATTACCTTACAGGCATCTTTCAATAGAGTGTTGCACACGTGTTTCTTTTTTTTTTCAAAACCGTTTTTTTCGTAACAATGTTCTATAGGTTCATTTTACAGCTTTCGATAGCAAGGGATATATAGTCTACATTAGCGATGAAAGCTATAAAACACTCGAGCAGATGTACAAAACCAAAAATACCATGATAAGAAACCTATACAAGTTCTGTATTCGGTCTACAATATCGGTGAGTCTCCGTCGCTTTACTCCAATAGCTGCCTGTTCCTTTTTTACCTTTATTTTATTTTTAGGGTAAGCGCATGAAGTTCAAAAAAGTGCTACATGATGGCCAATGCTTGTATCAGTTCGTTATATTCCATCCTGAAGGACCTGATATGACACTACGTTTTGACCCTTGCGCATACAGCTTAGTTAGGCAACATATAGTAAACGGTACTAAAAAAGTTGTAATATTCAGCATTTCATAAAATATTGACTTCTTATCACTCTAGGCTTTCAAAGAGTTATGGTATATACAACAGATATGTTAGTAGAAGCAAATAAACAATTGAGTGATGTTCACACCACGCAGACTGCTTATAGTGATCAAATGACTTTCAATCTCAACGACATTGAAACGGACTACAGTGCCTTTACAATACCAATGAATCTTTTGGAACCAACAACCTTAGACACTACAAGCCCACATATTACAGAAAATATTAACTGTACCAATGAACCAGTTCTTGGTAATGACGAACATTGCCAACATTGCGAATTCCGCCAAAAGTACTTTGACCTATTAGTGCACTGCTCCGCTCTTTCAGAAGAAAACAAACGGTTATCAATACAACAACAAAACATAAGAGAATTTGATTGGTTATATGACAACCTAACAATGACTGAAGAACACCTGTAACAATTACCAACATTGTAAATATTATTTCTTGTTCCTTAACACCTTTGGTTTCACTTTACCAAAAACCCCATAAGACTACAAACCTTCATATCTTGCTTATGTGGGTTCCATTATGAGTAAAATACAAAAGATTCTCCGTAATATGTCACATGATCAATATATGGGAACTTCCCATCTAGTGGAATCTTGACCATCCTTAGATTCAACAAACAAACAATACAAGTAATGAGGTTATTTTCCTTGCTTCGTTTGAGTGCTCTAACTGAGGTTCAAATACTTACCTGACACAAATACCTGTGCATGCATTGATGTAAAATGTGGAAGAGCATCAGAAGCTTCTAGCTTGGAAAACAACTCGAGCTTCGGCTATTGTATCTGCATGATTTGAAACAACTACAACTACAAAAAACCTTAACACACTTATAACTGTACGATAAGAAAGCCAAAATATATAACCTAAGAATTACTTTCCAAGTTTTAACATCAGCAACAAATGAAATTGTGAGTTGTGTATGTGGGTGTTAACTTTAATAATCAAGACAACGCATTAGCAAGCGCAGAAAAACAAGGTTTAGGTTGATAATTCTCATCAAACTCCAATGGCTTTAAGTTACCTTACAAACAAACAGTATAAGTATTGGTTAATTTTTTGAAGCGTACTTCCAAGCCAAGTGTATTTGTCTGTAACACCCCATGTCTCAAAGCTCTTACACTTATCACTTGTTAAACATGCCTTAAGCATATCAACATAGATATTGGCTTGATCTTGCAGCTTTTGTTGTTCGCTTCCTTGACCATTCAATTTCACATCCATCTCTATGTTGTTTTTAATGTTATTTCTTACTTTTTTCTTACTGCCTTGACGACTTACCAGTGATATGTACTTCTAGGCCCAAATCAGCAAGTCTCTTTATGTTTGCTTGGACATCAGATGGTTTAGGATAATAATTTTCTCCCACGTGCATTTGTAAACCTATCACGTGTTAAGTATTTTGAAGGAACGGCGAATATGAGCGTACCTACGCCATCAATTGGGATACCACGTTGTTTCATGCTTTTTACCAAGTTGTATATTGCGTCAGATTTAGCGTTCATGCCTTCAGCGCTGTAGTCGTTGTAAAATAGTTTGAGGTTAGGTGCTGCTTGTCTTGCATATTGGAAAGCAAGGTCGATGTAATTAGGTACAGCAGGGTACCAAACATTGTGCTAAAAACAAACAAACAATTAGGCAAAAATACAGCGTTGCTTTTTTGACGTGTACCTTCAATGTAGCGTTTCCACTTGCGCTTTGACCAGATACAGCCTCGTTTACAACATCCCATGAATACATTAAATCACCTGCGACGTTGTTGTAGTGACCAACAACAGCCTTAATGTGCGTTTCAAGAATAGACTTTTTTTCGTCTGGAGAAAAATAGCCATATTCGAGCCACAATGGATTGTGAACACCCCTTTATGGGTCAGTTGTTAAAAATAATCTTTAAAGCTTTAGTACCAGCAGAGGTTATGACCGCGAATCTTTTGCTTGTGTACCCTTGCAGAAGTCGCCACGATATCCCCTAGAAAAACAAATCAGTAAAAAAAAAATTCGGTTAACTTTTCTCTTGTCACGTGCCTTGGCTAAAATCAAACTGGCCGCGCTGTGGCTCAGTGGCGCTCCATTTCATAGAATTTTCTGGCGTTATTATAGAGTATTGTTGGCCTAACGTTGTATTGTATTGGGAAGCTAATAAAAAACCTGTTAAACTGCGCTTTCAAGGTTTACTGAGCGTACAGGCTTGCATAATATGGTAAGAGTTTGCCGCTGCACCTATGAACAATCCCTTCTTCTCTGCTAACTCTCTTAGGCTTGGTATAGCAAGTACTGTTCCCAAACATAGAATCAATAGAAGTGACGTAGCTGACATTTTGTAAAAAAAATCGATATTCGTTTAAGTTTATTTTCGACTTTGGTCAAAACAGCTTTATATCATGTTTGCTCTATTCCAAATAGACACAATCTGGTGATGGTATACTGTCAAATGGAACCCACAAAAGCCTATTTAGTTCTTGTTTATGAATTTTATTTTAGGAGCGTGTCACATGCGTGTTGTCCTAGTACAAACAAGCGATAAACATACAAGATTTTACGGCACTATGATGGTCAGTTGTCTATGTTGTGTTTTTATGTCAGTGATAAACTCGAAGGAGAATTCAAGAGTTGGCATTACTCTGACCAATAGTACGAGCAGTACATGTGTAGTACAAGACGTGGTATGAAACTCTGCTTAGTTTTTGTTGCCAGAACATCATCCATACGATTTGACTTGAAATAATGCTATTTAGTTAACGCTATACCTGAACATAGGTAGACCTTGGGCAACTCTGCAAGCTATCCAATAGTGCTTATGTGAACATAAGAGCAGTAAGTCGCAAGCCACAATTCGGAGTCTCCTTGTAAACATAGGCTTCCCAATGTAATTATACTACAACATTGTTGCAATGGACCTGCTGTCACTTTACAGTAGATTATCCGTATACACTTTGCTTTTCTGTCAGCATATAGTTAGCGTAACTAGACCATAGTTGACTACAAGTTCAAGTTGCGACTGTGGACATGGACAACAAGCCAAGACAAAGATTACAAATCAACAAACCAAGAGTAGCCATGCACTCAAGTTGGACAAGGTATTTAATGTGCCAGAGCTGGTTCTAGCTGTGATGGAGCAATCAAACGGTTTTAAGCGATTATACCCTTCAAGCACCAATAAACTCGCTGGTGACATATCATTCAAGTTTGAAACCGGTTTGGCAAGCATCAAAGTGTAAGATCTTGCAAGAACTATCAGACCCATCAGATCTTGTCACTTTTGGTAGTTTTTGCTGTCAACTAAATCTGAAACAACTTGGCCAGACAAGCACAATGTTTCTAAAAATCACGTGGTACCAAATTATGTCTTTCTGCCCAGCAACCCTCCAATAGCGTGAATCATATTGCAAACTTTGGGTCTGCTAGTTCTAGCAAAATTGTCACTTCTGTAAGAACTAACAATATCTACATTTACACGTGTCATACGCTTGCTTAATAGTTTTATCATAGTAACACGTGATGCTTCATAACTTGTGGCTCAATGGGTTGAAAGGCTTCTAAAATAAAAAAGAAAATGCCAACAAGCAATCAATTTATTTATAGTTTGCTTAACACTAGCACTGAGATACCAAGTCACATACAATGTGGATGGTTACAAAATAGATATTCGTTTACTCACATTTATAGCGGGCTACTTGCGCATAATTACCACTCGCCATGATACCACTATAATTATTACATCTTCCAGCGCTAGGTGTTCGCTTATTGCATCGTTTACCACAGTTTTTCTTGCCTGATATGTGGTCATACTATACATTTAAGTGAGTTGAAAGTTGAACAACATAGACAATGGAGAAGTGCGTACACCATTATAACTCGTTCTAGGGCAAGATCCGCAAACGTCGGCGCAAAAAGTTCCGGAACCTCCATCAATTTTTTCATACAGCCTTGAGCACCATTTGCCTATGCATGCTTCTACCTCTTCGTCATTTCCTGATACAGGACATGCGAACATAAACACTACAAAAAGAATAGCCAAGGATAGCGTAGGTATTAAAGATATGTTGTTCATTGTAAGGTGATAATAATTTTTTGAGTGAAAAGGTGTAGAGAGTTTTTCAAGAGTTTGTCCGATGTAATCCCGATTTCACATAACCAAAAAACACGAAACTACATGACCCTACACGACACGATGTTTCACTATTATAATTATCCTTGTCGACTCAACGATTAGGTAAGTTACAAACCCTACGGCAAAGTTTGCGTGTTACCAAAAGCCGAAACTGCCACAACGAACAACTTCAGCTGCCTGTTGTATTAAGGAATGTAACAATATCCACAAAAAAGGTTGTTGTCTTTTTGTAGCACATAGAGTATGTAGTAACTTTGGACATACAAAACAGACCAACGCCTATTTGAGCGCTATAACCCAATCTTAATTGTCAACTTACGATGGCTGCTTTTATTTACATACCTCTGCGGATAGTATACACCACATCCGTTTGTTGATGAATACGTCAATAATTGTCCATCAATTATTCCGCCAGCTATCAATTAAGGAAATCTATAATTGTTGCAAAGAAATACACATGTAGCTGAATGAGAATCTCTTTTGTACTGCAAGTAGATTACATGTTACTCGGTTCGGTAAAGGTTCAGTTTTTTACCAACTTTCATTAAGGTTGGTTTCAAGTTTAGTCTATGCTGACTTGTAAGCTTGTTAGTTTTTACAAGATCTATCAATTTTGTTGGACTAGCAGATAAGGTAATGTGCCTTTTACATGTTCGCTGCAGATAAATTATGGAATGGCTAGAGGGCTAGCATTGATCTTAGTGAATATAACACCGAATCTTAAAAAAACATAGATAGTCAAAATATTTGAGTGCACTAGATGTACCTTGGTGGTGATTTTGGCCATTGACGTAGTTGCAACAGCTGTTCAGCAGATTTTACCTTGGTGGCAAAATGACAATCGAAAGTCACATTAAAGTCAAACATCTTGTGTTCACGTAATGACCTGTTACGTTCGTTACGGTACTTGATCTGGTCATCTAAAAGTAATTCCAGATACAGCACTTTCTAGTAGTAGAGAGAAGAGCGTGAGACGCCTAGTTAGTACGGACTCTCGTAACAAAGGAGTGCACTTGCACCGTGCTAATGACTTTTTTTTGAAACTTGTAGTAAATGTAATTCTTGTGCCAGTTAGCAATATTGTAGTAAACGGCTGTTTACTGATAGAACTAGACTCTTTGCGGTTAGCGCTCATAACATTTCGAACCTTTTGAGGCTTGATTTGGCACTTTAGGCACGTTCTTAACTGTGATTAGCGAAAACTAGTGTTACAAAAAAAAACTACTGGAATACAATTTAACGGTGTCAAATAGTTTTATTACCATGGCGTTCAAGCCTTTTACTTTATTACGAAGTCCTTTGCCTTTATGTTTGTTGTTTTTGTTTCTCTTTGGAGAGCTAAAGTTCTTGCTCTTTTTCCAGTTCCCTTCCTTTTCTCAAAACAACCTTTTTCAAGTATTCATTTGTAACATCGCTATGTGGCATCCTCCAACGTCTGCTTTCCAATGGTTTTGTGGTTATCCATCAGCTAGAAGGTGCTTACTACAAATTCAAAGGAGGAAAACAGCAGTTCGAGTCGGAACAGAAACCTGTATACAACCCACGTGATTACAAATAATATTTATGCAATATGCTTATGTGAGATACCTTCGGTGTTTGGATTCTTCGTTGGGTTTTACAGTGTTACTCCTCTTGATGCTATGATTGTGCCAGCATTCGCTTGTTGGCGGTAGTATGTTATTTGTACCCCTTTTGGTCTTTTGTGGACTGTAGTATCTGCAAGAGCGTGTAGGCACAATACAATGATTGTCTTAGCATGCCTTTTAACAGTAATTTACCTTCACTTAAGATTTGAACTGAGCATGAGGTACTTCAATATTAATCACAAATCCGAAAAGAGAACATACATAGCGTGGTTGTGGTAGAACACGCTTCCATAAAACAGTGCTTCTCTAGCAAAGGACAATAGTTTACCAACAGTGGTGAATTCTTTGACGTATTCACTTAGTACACAACTTACGTATTCACTTCGTTACATATCGCCAAATCCACAACTCTGTAAAATAAAGTAATGTATATAGGAGATGTAACAACAAGGTTTTGTTATGACAAAATTTTGCTGGCAAAACATGCGAATTCGTCATCTTTATATTTGGTGAATTTAGGTCAAAACAATAAACAATGGAACAAGGTAGCAACACATAGCGTATAGTTACTCTTTCAGAACTAACCTTGTTTGATAGCTGGTAAGGTAGAATTGGGTTATTGGGCGATAAGGGGTCTAAGACAACCATGTGTTTACATGTTGGAGTACTTAGGCTGGACATACACTGTACGTATTAACTTCATGCTTATTGTACAATGTGCTTATACCACGTGTTTCAGGATAAACGATACCAACAAGGCCCTAAGCCTGAAATGTCACGAAAAGAATGGACAGATGTCAAGACAAGATTAGGTTTAGCTTTACCAAACCTTCCGTACCTCATTTGTGGTACTTGGAATCTAATGCTGAAATGTTTACGACAAAGTAGAGAACGGTCCAAAGATTACTCAATCCAATGCTATACTGAGGTACTTGGGTAAATGTGCTGGTCTAGCAGGTACCAACGCCACTGAATCAGCAACTATCGACATGTGGGGTGATTTTGTATGTCATGTGATTTGTCTTATTGAAAGCAATATCTGACTTGTTTTGCGATTGTAGGTCATGGATGTCAGAAATATGGCCGTAAGGCACTATTATAGTGGTAATGAAACTACTGAATCTATTGCTGAGTTCAAGGCAAAGAGGTTAGAACGTACGTTATCTTGTTGTTTGTACCACAGCGTTTTATTAAAATATAGTAATAGCAAAGCTCAATCAGATAGCAAGCCTTCTAAAAGATCAGAAATTTTTGAATGGAGACAATGTGTCATGGCCTGATTTTCACATGGCTGAAATATTAGATCAATATCGTTTATTTGCTCCTGAGCTATTTGAGAAACAAGGTAAAGTGTGCAACATTTACAATTTGGCTAGATTGTTTATTCTATTTAGATGTGTTGATCACATACATCAAGAGATTTCAAGCTTTACCAAAGGTTGCAGCTTATCTCAAATCTGGTCGCTTCCATGCTTGGCCTGTAAATAATGTTTCTGCTTACTGGGGTGGAGATATTGCTAATCCTCCTAACAACCTCATTCTTGAATAACTTGTATGTCATATTTGAAACACATTAAGAAAGAAAGAATACAAAGATGTTGGGGTTTAATAAATTACATTTTAGTTTTTTGTTTGTTTCTCTTTTTTTTTCTGTTACTTGTTGTAACTCAATGTCTGCGTATGACAGCATCTCCGAAATAGTAACATTCGTTGTGTCTAATTAAAGGATGTCTTAATAGCTCATTTAATGCGGGTGTTCTTTATGAAGGGTTTGCACTACTTTCGTGAAATTGATTAGAGCCACGATTGACTAAAAAATGTGCTGTTTTTTGCAAAAATGTTGTACAATAAGCCTCCAAAAGAACAGATTTCAAAGAAATACAACATGCCACCAAATTTCGCAAAATGTAGTGCAAACCCTATCAATGCACTTTTCTACAAAGTCCAAAAGATCGGAATCAGTTTCAGGTTCATTTCTAGCACATTTCCCTATATCTAAAAAGGATGGTGCCAAAGTTTCAAAACAGGCCTTGCTGGTCTACCCAACTTTACACGAAACAAAATAAAAACGTTTTTGGTAAGACACCAAACTTTAGGATAAGTGATTCTATGAGTAGACAAGAACAAGTGGCAGTGGTGAAAAGTATGTTTTTTAACGCAAATGTGTCAAAAAAGTTCTTGAATTAATTTCACAGCTAGGTGCAATTATTGTACACTCTAAGTTTGCGCAATGTGTTCTAAACGTATTATACATGCAGGCTATGCTTATCAACTACATTGCAAAAAAGTTCTCTCTAGTTGCAGAATGTTTCAAGCTAATTAATTTTGCAGCTACCAGTGCACTTATTCCTATAGCTGTCAATGCCAGATAGTGTGTGCACCTGCCAATGCCTTCAAACCTTCATCTGTTACATTTGTATATGATAAATCAATCTTATGTACACCTGCCAATGACTTCAAACCTTCATCTGTTACATTTGTAGAAAATAAATTAATCTTATGTACACCTGCCAATGCTGCAATACCTGAATCTGTTATTGATTTACAATAGCGCAAGTTGATAGTGTGTACACCTGCCAATGCGTTCAAACCTTCATCTGTTACATTTGTAGATGATAAATTAATATCATGTACACCTGCCAATGCCTTCAAACCTTCATCTGTTACACTTGTATATGATAAACCAATCTTATGTACACCTGCCAATGCCGCAATGCCATTGTCTGTTATTGAATAACAACGATGTAGGTTGATAGTGTGCACACCTGCCAATACCGCAATAACGTTGTTTGGTAGCATTTGTCTATGATAAATCAATATCATGTACACTGCCAGAAAGCCGCAACTGCCATTTGTGTTATTGATTTACAATGATGTAGGTTGATAGTGTGTGCACCCCAATGCGTTCAAACTTCATATGTTACATCTGTATATGATAAATCAATCTTATGTACACCTGCCAATGCCGCAATGCCATTGTCTGTTATTGAATAACAACGATGTAGGTTGATAGTGTGCACACCTGCCAATACCGCAATAACGTCGTTTGGTAGCTCACTCAGTCTGAGATCAATAGTTGTATTCTGGAGTAGTGGACTACCAGAAAGCAACTGAACTTCATTTGTGTTTTTAATACGGATACAACCATACCCAACATGGTTGGGAACAATATCTCGTAAAAGATGGCACGTTTGGGCTGTACGAAGTGTATACGTCCCTTGTTTGAGAATATGGACTATTAACTCAATTGGTAGCGCAACAAGGTCGAATACTTGGTTGAACTGTGTTTGTTGTTGTTTTGTCTTTTCCATTGTATGATCACCGTTAGTTTTCGTTAAACAAATATTATACAGTAAAAGGAGAACTTGAGGGATTAAATGCGTTTAGCTGGGTGATATTAAACACTTAAGGCTCGATCAGAAAATTCACTGAAATTCAACACTTTTCTGGTTTACATGCGGATTTGACCTAACACCCACGTGCACGCAAACCAAGAAATGCATTGTGTATGCTTCAAAAATATAAGAAAAATTATTCCGGCACTCTGAGGTGTAATCTTTCACCACTTGACAAATAGTAAGAAAGGGCGTAAGGTATTTTATTTGAAGTATATGTATGTCTAACATGTGATTTTTATGATATCTTCCTCTTCTACGTTAAGTTGATCAACTGATGTTTTAGATAGTATAACACAGTCTGCGCCTTCTTGAGGATTAAGTTCACGTATATCCGCTGCAGAAATATCGAGGATGTCAACTGAATCGCTTCCGAAAAGATTAAAGTTTCCTTTAACATTGTCCAAGTCAAAGCATGTACCTCCTTCTCCTCCTGTAGCGAACAATTACAAATTTTGGATTGAGTTTAGTATACATACCTATTATCTCGTTTGATACAGTTGAATTTGATAAACCAACACAGTTACTACCATTGCCAGTGTAAACAAATTGCATTGATGATTGGTCAGCAATCATACAATTGTCTCCAATTGACATGTCTACTGTTTTAGCAATAGCATTATTACTTAGTTTGATACAATCATCGTCTTCTCCAAGATCAATAAACTCAATTGATCCAACATCTGATGCTTCAACAGAATCGAATCCAGACTCTTAAAACAAGGTGTTAGCGGTTATGGTATGAGCATAACAAACAAATGCGATTTACCTCCATAAATGGGTGGAATGTATGTACTTCCACTTGCAATGATACAATCATCACCTGATCCCAACAATACATCATTAATAATCGAAGCACCAGAAAGTACTTTGATACAATCATTTCCATTTGATCCTTTTACACCATGTGATAAAGTAACACCTTCTGAAATGATCAAACAAGGCAATGCTAATGTGCTTAAATCAATTTCCACTCCTTAAACAACACGATTAGTTGTTGTTTTTACAATTAACAATGTATGTTTGTACCTGGAATATTACTTGATGTTATTGTAACACACAACGGATCTGTAAAGTCGCATGTATTGCAAGATGTGATGTGACAAGATGTACATTCACCAGATGAAGTTGTACAAGAACATCCAGTACATGTGTCTAAAGCACGTGTTGGAGGAAGTGTTGTTGGCGCTATTGTTGTTGGCGCTTGTGTTGTTGGTGAAAGTGTTGTTGGTGGCGTTGTACTAGGAGGGTGAGTTGTAGGAGGTAGAGGTGTAGGTGGGAGCATTGTTGGCGGTTCGGTGGAAGGTGGCTCTATAGTTGGTGGTAATGTGGTAGGCGGTAATGTAGTGGGTGGGAGCGTAGTAGGAGGCAACGTGGTAGGTGGCTCAGTAGTTGGAGGTTCTGTAGTTGGAGGTAACGTTGTAGGTGGTTCTGTAGTTGGAGGTAACGTTGTAGGTGCCTCTGTGGTAGGTGGCTCTGTAGTTGGTGCCTCAGTTGTAGGTGGGAGATTTGTTGGCGGTTCTGTAGTTGGTGGCTCTGTAGTTGGCGGTAATGTAGTGGGTGGGAGCGTAGTAGGAGGCAACGTGGTAGGTGGCTCAGTAGTTGGAGGAATCGTTGTTGGAGGTTCCGTAGTTGGCGGCTCAGTCGTTGGAGGCTCTGTGGTTGGTGGTTCCGTAGTTGGAGGCTCAGTCGTTGGAGGCTCTGTGGTTGGTGGTTCCGTAGTTGGAGGTTCCGTGGTTGGAGGTTCCGTAGTTGGTGGTTCAGTTGTTGGTGGAGCTGTAGTTGGAGGTTCCGTAGTTGGCAGCAATGTAGTGGGTGGGAGCGTAGTAGGAGGCTATGAAAATATTAGCATTTACTTACAAACATATTGTGTACCTCAGTTGGAGGTTCAGTTGTAGGAGGCTCAGTAGGTGGTAAAGTAGTTGGGGCTTCAGTTGTAGGTGGTTCTGTGGTAGGAGATTCAGTCGTAGGTGGTTCTGTGGTAGGAGGCTCAGTTGTTGGCGGTTCTGTCGTTGGTGGTGGCCTTGTTGTACGTGGTTCTATAGTTAACAGAGTTAATTCAAATGATAGCTACAAAGAGAGTGCATCTAAGGATACGTACGACAAAAAACACCCCAATTAACAGTGCAAGGAAAATCATTGAGATCAAGGCTAACGGAAATGTAAAGACAATTCTGATTACCCATACTTGGCTCTTGCGAATTATGGTATGCCGTAATGTATCTGCCAACATCGCATTGCTGGCTGGCTATAATTCGTTAGTAGCCATCTGGTTAAGTACTTTTAACTTACAGAGCCGACAATGTCATTGTAAAGCGGTGTCTGTGTAAGGGTTAACCCAGAGCGTTGCCAGACATAAGTATTAAGATGGCTAATACATATAGAGCAAGCCATTGTGTTACTTGTTGATCGGGTACAGTCACGACAACTATACAGATTAACAGGTTAATGAACTGTGAGAAGAAGTCTGTCGTACTTCAAATCTGCGTCAACTGGTACATCTCTTCTACCGTTTACCCATCCAAGGCGATTGAAGCTTTTAGCAGTGTTATAGTCAGCGTCAGTGAGGATTTCCGCCAACACCATGCCCCTTATGGTATTAAACATCACAAAAAAAAGATACAGCTGATAATCAACCTGCTAGTTAGCGTACTCGTCTTCACAAACTGCAGCGGCATTATCCCAGGTTACATGTGCATCTATGTATACAATCTGTTGAATAGACGATACAAACATAGTGACAAGTAAAAAAGATAATAGAAGGTTCATTGCTTAGAGTTTGTTTCTGTTCGTGTATTGTTTTGAACTTGAATCACAAACAGGACCGAAGGTATTGTGAACCTATATGAATATTCTTTTTCTAGCAGTAGCCAATGTAATGACATTGCTCAGTGCAGAAGAAATAGAAAGGCACAAAAAAACAGATGTTTCACAAACCGTTTTTTTTGAACTTGTAGATTTGACTTTTTTTTATAGGTTCGGATTTCTGCACTAGTACTGTAATCCACGCATAAAGGCAGGTGTTTTGAGCTTGGAAACAGGCAACACGGTCATATTTTCTTTTGATTATTTCCAATTTTCAGTCAAAAAAAGTTGAAGAAAAATATTGTGTTTAAGCACAATTCAATTGGTTAGCTAACAATTTTTATGAGTCAAGGATTCTACGATCAAAGTTGAACTCCCATAAGGTTACTAAAATACTGTATAGGTTCCATTACAAATACAATAGCATCGCTAAAACAACATTCAGAATACTTGAGTTCTAAAACAAGCCACGAAGCGTCTACGATGAATATAACAGGGGTAGTAATCGCCAAGCATCTCTAGCAGCAGTGAAATGGTAAGATGCACCTCTAGGACTCCATAGTCCCAGTGCGTGGTAATTCGTTCCACTGCTGTGATAGGGTTGTGACCATATTTGAACAAAATACACATTCAAAACAGCATTGCTATACAATTGGCAGTTCACGCGACATAATATTTTTGGTAAGTGACGAGAATTGAACTTGCTGTAACTTCGTCTGAACACCTTGGTTCTTCCCAACTTTACAATAGTACTTACTAGAAGGACCTCCGTCATTGTTAGCCAAAAAATGTAACACGTGACTTTTTTGCAGTTATTGTTCTTTAATTGTCCTTGGGTTTGCACTACTTTTCGCATAATTGATAAGAGCCTAGATTGATTAAAAAGTGAGCTGTTTTCTGATGAAAAAATGTTGTACAAAAAACGGCACTAAAAACCTTTATCTTTTGAATATAACATGGCGCCAAATTTCGAAAAATTAGTGTAAACCTTTGATTACGTAATACTTGCTGTCGAGGTGTTGAACTTTGTATACACTTGTTATGCAAACGAATGTACTTTCCAGCACTTTATAGACAAACTTCCAACAACATCGGTGGATATAGCTAAATTGCCATTGCTCTCTGTGACCGTTCTCTGTTAGCCAATAAATTTTTAGTGTTGTAAGTATTCCTCGCCCTTGCAGCTTTATACACTTATCCTTTTCCCTATCAAATCAACAGGCACAAATTTAAAATGTATAGCGGTTGCTATCAAGGTTTTATAAAACAACTGCTGTTAGAGTTATTTATGTCTCAACAAGTAGTACAAATATTGTAAACAAGAGCAACTTTATTTACTTGTTGGGTGCTACTTAATCATTGATGACATATTTAACCATATGCAAGGTATGTAAGCTAATAACATCTTAGAGCTAGGATATTGGACTTTCCTGGAGAGATTTTTTTTTAGCTCATTATATTCAAATGAGGGAGTTAAAGCACTTCCCTGTGTACATTCAGTTGATGTTGGGTTTTGTCAGCGTATTACATATGAGGCTTAAATCCTTGGCTGGTATTTATACCATCATATTATACAAACATTAGGTCATGTCAATGCTGCCACACTCACCAAGGTCATTGGCATGAAGATGCTTGACTTACGAATGTCATTTTGTCACCGTAGTAAAATCTGCTGCTCAACAGCTGTCGTATCTACGTTAATGGCCAAAATCACCAACAAGGTACATACGTTATGAAAACAGGTTAAAATGTTGCTTATGACTTGGATTTAGACAAACGACATTCCTTTGGAGACTCAGGTTGATATTTCGTGTCTATCAAACCTCCCGCATGAAATACAGCTAGATATAATCGATTTAGACTTTGAAGTGTATGTAAAGTGGCCGTTATTGTCGAAATACACAGCAACACTGAGGTTTGATGATGAAATGAATAAACATGGCAAATGGCTTACCCGCAAAATACAAACACGTGGACGGGCTGAATATCGCGAAACAGCTATCATTGACAAACAATATACTTTTTTACATGGCAAAGTTGAAGGGGATTATAAAGAGTGGGACAATGGTATACTGGTAAAGAATTATTGTGTCATTAATGGTAAGATCGAGGGAGTGGTTAAAAAGTTTGATGCTTTAACTGGAAAATTGTTCTTCGAGTGTAATTACATCAACAGCAACAGAGAAGGATATTGCAAATACTGGTATAGCAACGGTCAATTGAGAGACGAATCTTATTACAAAGAAGATAAGGTAGAAGGAGAGTACAAAGCATGGAGTGGGAATGGTCTATTGGTATTACATTGTTACTATGTTAATGGTAAGAGAGACGGAGAGTATAAACAATGGACTGAAAAAGGACAATTGATGGTACATTGTAATTATCTAAAAGGTAAGGAAAATGGAGAGTACAAAGAATGGTACCACAATGGACAACTACAACGACATTGTAATTATGCCAATGGCAGATTGAAAGGTAAGTATAAGCAATGGCACATCAGCGGTGAGTTGAATATTGAGTCTACTTATAAATAACACCAACCTATGACTTTACAAATGGTAAAAACAGGTGTCTTCAACTCGAACTCAAAAATCCCTAGTGAGGTTAAGGATATAACTTCCATCACATAACAGCAACATCTATTATGAACAGTTCATGACATGCACCAATGTTAAAATTTACAATATGACTTTATATTATTTTTCATAGCTTGGTTTGTTCAATGACTTGGCACAGAAAACAGCAGTACATATATAGTTTCTTTTATTTTTTTTCTTTCAGGAGTTGTTCTCGTAAAAAATATACAAAAGTTGTTGAGACAAGTCTTGAAGTTAGGTCCACGTTAGTTTCCAAATGGTACAATGATGAGTACTGCAATTAGCTTTCGTAGTTTACTGGTACACATATTTCGTTTGTTCTTGTAAATGGTAAAGTCCTATATTGCATTGAGAACGAGAACAAGGAAGAAGAAAAAACGATTTGATTAAAAAAAAAAGATGCAAAAAAACGTGATCACGACGGTTCGTTGAGAAAAAAAAGTTTGTGTTTAGAAAGAAGTAAGTTTCTTATAGTACTATTTGATATGTGTAATACTTACCAAGGTGGGTTGTATTGATTGTAGTACCAATCCTCATTTGTGTTTAATTCTACGCCATCTTTTTGTAAATCTGCTTGGAGGTCATCAAGTTGTTTCTTTACTTTAGCATCTCCAGCATATCCAGAGAACTTTCTAACAGCAACAACAAGTTCTTCAGTTTCTTTAATTATAACACACGAATCCTTAGGCTTTGGTAGAGTATCGATAGTGTACTTAGAAAGGAAGTTAGTTAAGTGAAAGTGGAACTAGTTCAAATTCGCTACTGTTGAAAATCTTGTTTCTCTTTATAAATGCGTTATTTACCTTTGATGGCATTGTAAAACGCATGACCTTCTTATTATCAACGTTTTTAATTTCAACAGGGACCGTCATGGCGACGTTGGCGCTTTTACTAAAGAAATCATTAAATAACCCTATCGGAGCAACCACCATGCGTAAAAACGTACTCAGTATCACCTACAGTGTTTTTTCCAAAGATAAAACCCGCTAGTGATCTAAAACCTGCAGAATCGCTTCCCTCTGCGAATAGTAAGCTACACAACTCATACTACAACCTTTTTGATGAATACAAAGTAGTTAACGTACCGCCATACGTTGTTTCGGCTATAAGTAACGAAGGATACTTCCTAATCTCATAGGAGCCTTTGTCAGCTAGTACTTCATGTTTTGGAGCTTCTTCGCTTATTATACCAATTGTTGATCCCATAATGTATTCAGTTGCTTTGTTTTGTGGTGAAATGGTATTGATTGTTGTATAAATGGAGTTTCTATTTGCCGAAGCAAAAAACGGAGAAAAGAAAAACGGAAATTTCACAATATTTCGGAAAGTGAGCTAAAACCATAACCGCGAATATGTACTTTGTTTTAAGAAGCCAAAGTGTTTTATACATCTGCAAGTAAACGCCACACAAAATTAGAGGCATGGAGATGGTTTAGAGTACGAGTAAAGACCAACTCAAAACATTTCAACCACGTTTTAGCTTGGTCAGAAAAAGCTGATGCCAAAAACCAAAACTGAGGTATTCTAGCCACATGTTACCAAACAAAATTGTTCACATTTCGCCTCGATTATTGTGCATATAGATTGAAACTGTTTGTTGGAGCATCGCCCTTAACTTCATGTGTTGAAACAAAGTAAAACCTAGACTTGAGGAAGGACAATAGAGTAAATCAAACTTTTTTTAAACGTGAATTTATGATACAAGGGGTGTGTTTAGGCGGTTGGGTAACACCGTGATTAATCAGTGATTCTCCCAGAAGACAAAAAGATGCTCCATGAATAGATCCAAGTCATTCTTTGCTAACTCAATAGCAGTCTCATTAAATGAAACATAAGACAATGGAACATCATTCGTTTGTGCAGCTGCTTTGAAAGCTTGACCGAGGCGGTTCATGATAGGTGCAGCACCAGAATGTACGCCTGGTATACCAACAACAAGGTACTTATCTTTATCAGTAAGTGTAGCAATAACAAGTGGCTTCAAGGTCGTGTCTGCCCGCATTTCCTAAAATCGAGTTTAGTAAACGAAGAAAAAAATGAGGAAAAGAAAAACTGTTCTGAGCGGAAATGATGGTTAACCGTTACGCTATATATTTAGTATACGTACTATAAGTGTATCTACTATAAAATGACCAAGGTTACTCAAAGATGTAGGGTTAAGAAAGAAGGCACTATCGGGACCTTCATAAAGTCGGACAAAATTAATAGATGATCCGATTTTATCTTTTGACTCGTAATCCTTTCTTTGTATAATACCTATAGCCTGCCTCACCAATGCCTCTTGATGTAATATAGCCGTATTTATACCTTTAGCCAACGTATCGCTTTGTAGAAAGTGAGAAAAACGGAAAACAATACAGTACTTCAACAATTTAAAAAAAGCGCGTACCTGCCGAGATTATCGATGGCACGGACTGCTTCCCAGAACTTATGTTGAAGCTGCTGTGCGTTATTATCTTGCATACCAACCACTCTCGGTTCTGGATTCTTCAAAATTGCAGATACACCATAAACTACATCAGCAGCTGAGACTTCAAGACCAGACTCGAGTTTCTACCAAAAAAAAGTTAACAAAAAAAATCATAATCAACTCCAGCCCAAAACGTCACAACAAAAGACCAGAAATTCGTTGAGTAACTTATATAAAACACCATGCATCATTGAAAGGAATGACACTCATTACGTCACTTGCAAGTCGAAGAAGAAAAAGTACGAGAATGAAATTACACGTGAAAAAAAAAAAAGACGTACTTTGTAAAACGAAACGTAAGAATGATCGTTCAAGTTACAGCTTAATTTAGAAGCTGCCTGTGCTAGGTTTTCCTTAAGCCTATTTTTACAACCACTATCGAGGTATCTCCATTTTTGGTTGGCCTTATTAAGAGGAACAGGGATAAGCGCAAGAAGTGTTTTTAGATTTTTTTCTCCAGCATATTTCCAGAACTCCATCTTGATACCAGTGTAACGAGAATGCTTCATAGACTCATAGAGTGTCCAATGACGAAGTAGCATGAATTTAAACCTAATAAAAGTAGGTTAAGAACAAGATCAGAGAAGAAAAGCAAAGAATCGAATAAAAACAGTAACAAACAAAAATAAAAAAAAAGCATCGTACTCTTCGCTCATGACGATTCTATTGAGCTGCAACTTCATTGATGTACTTCCACTGGATGCATCTCCAAAGTTCTCTTGCGTTTTATTAAGGACCTCTGTAGCGAATTGCTTAACGTCCATCTCGTATCTCGTGATGTCAATGTGTGAGTGTAAAAGTTGATCTGTGAGTGAAAGAATAGACCACCAAAGCATATTCATGTTATTTTGAGGAGGTGTCAATGATGAAGCAAGACTATACATTAACCCACCAACACAAAAACCGGAAGCCACACCACGTGAAGGGTCCTAAAGAGACGTAAAAAAATGAACAATAAAAATGTCACATTATGACATTTGAAGAAATAAAAAGTCGTCTAAGAAAAACAATTTTAATATGATTGTCACGTGCATAAACATCTTCTGCTCCGGCAGTCGAGTCCATGTTATCATCCATGAGAAATATTTGTCGCTTATTGGCGCAGTTATTACGCTGGTAAGGTCGCTGTGTGTCAAAGACGTAAACCATGATATTTGGGTTTTGATCCATATCGTAAAAGTCGTAAAGATCTTTTCTAGCGCCACAATTCAACATGATAACGCCTTGTACCTTTATTCAAACGCGTTAGTTTCTTCTTAAGCGTATTTAAGAGACGTACAGAATCAGCTGTAATGTTTTCTTTCCAATGTGTTATTCCTTGGTAATCAGATACGCATACCACTTGCCACCCAACGCCGTACAGATCAAGCAAGTCCTGAGTTGTTTTAATTTTGTGTAAACAGAGTATTTGAATTTATAATCAGTACGCATAGTATTTTGGCGCCTACTACAGTATCCACAGAGTTGGCAGCGGCTATTATGTAAACTGGTTTCCCGCTTTTAAACGCATCTGCTGTAAGCTTTCCAAACGCTTGAGAAAATAAGTTTATAGGTATGAGCATAGTTGTTTTGTAAGTAACGGTTACTGTAGACTTTCAAAAAATGAAAAAAGTCAATAGCCTTCTCGCTACGTATGACACTTGCCGTGTACTACACTGGGAGGCTTGTAACGCTCGTACAAGAGCTTTTTTTCGAAAATACAAAACAACTTTAAGCCACTATTTTTTGTTTGTCCGTTTTTTTTACATCTAAGTGCACCTCTGAACGCTCTGTGCGATGCTCCAAGCTCAAACTACTAGATTGGCGCAAAGATATGGTGCTCTGTCTAAAGCGAGGTCTTATTGTACAAGAGCACACCCAAAAGGTATTTTACCGTCCAATATAGCAAGCGTCGCTAATAAAACATAAAGGAACAGTAGTTGTCGTCACTTCTGGCAAAGGTAACATGCTATTAGCCATAGCAGGTCGTATCTAACCATTAATACCAGGTGGAGTTGGTAAAACAACAACAAGTGCATCTTTCGGATATGGTCTAGCTAAAAAGGGCTTTAAAACATGTATTATTGATTTTGGTGCGTTTAGGTAGCCATCCGGACATTAAAACTGACTTCAGTCACGTTCGACACGCACGAACGCCGGTTTCATTGTCTATAACCCTCAATGGGCATTTTAATGGCGCATTCTTACCTGGCTTTAGATATTGGTTTACGAAACGTTGATGTACACTTTGGTATTGAACGACGCGTTATATACGACTTTGTACACGTCATAACAGGAGAAGCAAAGTTATCTCAAGGTAATTGTTTTACTTTTTTTTTCAAAAACGACTGTACTCTGGCCGTGGCGTATAACTGCACGATTCCAAGCGAATCGTAGCAATAGTAGAAACTGGAGCGCTTTTGAAACAAATTTTTTTTCGTTTTTTTGAATTTTCGGTTAAACACGCTCGAATGGTTCATAACGCTGTGTATTATCGCTTATACGTTATATAGCCTTGGTTGTAGATAAGGAAAATCCAAACTTACAAATCTTGGCTGCAAGTCAAACAAAAGACAAGACTGTACTCGATAGCGATAAATTAGAAGGTGTTATGGAAGAGTTGAAGTCTCAATTTGATTTTGTTATATGTGATTCACCAGCTGGCATCGAAGCAGGTATGTTTATTGACTACAAGGCATAGTACATCAACACATTTTTCTGTTTTGACAAAAAATATGTGATTGTTATTTCGCCTGTCATGACCCCTTATTCGTTCTTAGGTGCATTCCATGCGATGTATTACAGTGACGTAGCCCTAATGTACGTTTACTTGATTTAAATTGTTCAATGTGATCACCGCACAAGCAGTTTTTTCGTTGAAATTCAAACTCAATTTTATTATTTTGATATTTCTAAACTCTTGAGTTAGTTGTACAAACCCTGAGACTTCGTCTATACAAGATGCTGATAAGATGCTTGGATTTATTGCTAGGTAAGTTATAATTGATTCTATTCTAATTTGATCTCTTACTTCGTACGTGCTAACTAATGATGCAAACAGTAAATCAAAACGCTCAGAAAATGGTCAGATTGTAAAGACACATCTTTTGGTTAACAGGTAAAACCTACTTGCCACTATGACGCGCTTTTGTACTGCGAAAGTGTCATATTGTAATTTTTTGTTCCTCTGGAATTTTATTGTAGTCACAATTTGCTTACATCGTTTTAGATACAACCCTGCACGTGTTGCTAGAAAAGAGATGATCTCAACAGATGATATTAAGACAATTCTTCGTATTCCTTTGCTTGGTGTAGTACCAGAGAGTACAGATGTGCTTTCTGGCACAAACGTTGGTACGTGCTCAAACGACTTTATTTGTTACGACATAAGCGACTGTTGCGTTTTTTATGGAACGGTTTTTTTGTGCTTTTTGAGTTCACCCAAACGTTAGCGACATTTTATGTACATAGTTATTTACCCTTTTCTTAGGTCGCCCTGTAATCACTATTGAAGGCAGTGAAGCTTCTATTGCATTTACAGACGCTGTAGATAGGTACGAATATTGGGTTGGATATCAATTCCCTTTTTGAAGAAAATTAAATTGCTTTTTTTGACATTTTCCTTTTTTATTGTAGGTTCCTTGGCAAAGATATCCCTATGAAATTCTTGACGCCCAAAAATGGATTTATGGACTTTATTAGTGGGTTCATGCCTAGCAACTAATAATAAAAAATGTATTGAGTTTCCATAAAAAAATCGAGAGGTAACCAATTTTAGCGTTATTGATACGTTTTTAAATGGTATGAGGGGTTGTTTGGTAGTAATTGTTTAGTGATTTATTTTATTTTTTTTATTCGTGACTGTTTGGGTCCGTGTACATTTTAACGTTTGGGTAATAAAGTGTAAAGCAAAAAAATCTTTCTGTATGTATTATACTCGGTACATGGCATGATTATCATCATATTTGCTTGAGATGATCAGATTTAGACTTATTATTGACTTCTGTTCCCTGTTTTTTAGGTCAGAAAACAACGGAAATTGGATAGAAAAAAAAAAAACGGCTATAATTATTCGAGTTGGTTTGAGCTTACAAAAAATGGAAAGCGTCTAAAAACCATGGCTAGCACTCGCCCACCTCAACAATATGAGGAAGAAAGGATGTATGATCATCATGGTTTTATCTTCGCTAAGAAAACACTAGGCTAAACGCACACATTCTCCAGTACCTCAAGAAGAAGCGCTTTCACCAGGCAGCAACCGCATTTGCTAATGAAGCGCCCTTACCCGACGAATCACAGATCAACTCCCCTACAGGGTTTTTATGGGAATGGTGGTCCGTGTTCTGGGATATTTACAGAGCCCGGCAAAAGACACCGTGTAGTCCAGAAGCAAAGAAGTACGTTGAGGTACGTTAGCGGTGTAAATTTCGAAAAGGCGAAACGACGCACGGGCAATATGCTCTTACAATGTACAATACGACTATTTACACTGAAACAGTTAAAACGACAACAAGTGATGAGTATGATGTTTCCCAATGCAATGGTAAGAGCGAATGGGGCTCTGTATGGTCCTACGTACTATCAGGCCGGTGACAAGGTTAGAATCGTCAGCTTTTTTTTTCCGTCTTTTTGTTTTTTTTGACAAAAAATCCAGTACGAATTTAATAAGTACTGGTTGAACTATATCCAAAATCGCCAGAATGGAAGCGAAAAGACAAAAAGTATTTGACGGAAAGGTTTTTTTTTTGTTCGAAATTCTACCTACAAATCTTACGAAACGCCTTAAAAACAGTCTTATATTAATTAAAATAAGTATATGTACACTAATTAACCCTCCGATATACATTTCAACCAACACTTGGCATTTTCGGGCACCTTTTGAACAAAAACAAAAAACATTCTAAATATGCCCTTTTAGACCTAATTCTATTACCAAAAAACAATTTTAATTTATTACGAGATATCTGTATGATGACGTTTTGATTTTTTTTTTTTTTTTCAGTATTTTTTGTGACCTGATAAGGTTAAAGACAGAATTCTGTTTTTCTTTCATGTGGTCTTTTGGTGGATTCCTTCTTTTTTTTTTTTTGATTTATTTATTTTCTTTTTAGAACATGCCTGAAGGACATCCTGGTGCACCAGGTCGTACAGGATATGCATATGCAAACGCACAATATAGACGTGTACCTGGTCAACCTAACTGGTTAGTAGTAATGTCTGTTCTTTTCTTTTTTATTAAATGTTTTCTCTCGTTCTTTGCAGATTTTTTTACGTGAACAAAAAAAAAATTGTTCTTTTGTGAAATACCGTATTTAGACGTTCAATCTGCATTTTTTTTTATCCATAATTATGGATTATATTTTGATTACATTATATAATACAGTTTCATGCAACTGAAGCGTATGAAACGCTGTCAAACCTTCGAGAAAACCAAAAAAAACCGAGCGCAATTTTTTTTATTTTACAATTAATTTATTGACCTGTGATGATTTAGGCCACGTTCAGGAAGTCATGATAATGTTGGTATGTTCACTCAACAGTTTACTTTTTATTTTTTTTTTGCTTCATTTTGTTTTGACTTATTGTACTTGTAGCTGGGTATTCACCACCTTATTTCCATAGACAAGTTGGTAGACCTATGCACCCACATCCAGGCGCGCCAGGTATGCCTAAACGTGGGGAGGACCCAAGCAAGATGAGTGGTGCTAAGAAAGAGACTAAATCGGAAACCACTACTAAGGGTAAAAAGGGTAAAAAAGCTAGTGCCAAGGACAAAGGTGTATCTGCAAAGGTATCACGAAATGCTGCTGTATCTGGTAGAGTTAACCCTCCAGCTCAAGGTACGAGATATCTTGTGACATTTTTTGAGTGTGTACCACAATACCTTGTTCTCTTTCTTAACGTGATGCTCATTCTGTCAAGATTACGGTGTCAACGCTTTCAAAGGCCCTACATTCAACAGAACACCTCCTGAACATTACAATGCACAAATGGGGACGAATTGGCAGACAACACCATCGTTTGTTGGTGGTTATGGAGCAATGGTAAGCCAACAACTAAGAGAAAAGCTTCAAGTGATTTTGAGTTCACATTTTTTTTTCAGTCATTGTGAAAACACAAAAACCTCTTTATTAAATTATTTACGCGCATGCCGTTGTTATGAACACATTGGTTCGAAGTTGTGTTTGTGAAACGTGAAAAGATCACATTTTATGTGACACTAACCGCGGATAAACTGGTTTAAACGCGTTTTTTTACTAAACGTGCTGTACCTACACGCTGCACTACGCGTTTACACGCCCGCGTAGCTGTAGAAATTGCTGCCATTTTTTTTTTGTTAATTATTTGCGTATTTGACTCTTACATCCTTCGCAAGGCAACCCGGCCGGGGACACAAAAAGGACAAGGTGGTAATAGCAAGGTAGATGGTAATCAAGCAAAGTATGACTACGCGCATAGCGACCTTTGACCACTTTTAGAATTTTTTTAGCTTTTTAACGTTTTCTCTCTTAGGGATTCTAAATCAAATGCAAAAGCCAAAACTACGCGTGGCAGGCAAGGTTCTTATGGTGCTGGAGCAGCTAAAAAGCAAGATAACGGCCAGAAAGGCCCAGAAATGACTAAAATGCAGCATAAAACACGTAGTAATACAACTTATTCAAATCATGAACAACAACCAGCTGCGCCACCAAAGACAACAACTAGTCGTAATACTGGAGCAAAAGAACTTGTATTTCACATGGCTAACAACACAGTACGCTTTCAAAAATTACAATAGTCAACTCTAAAAGCTTGAATTCGTTGCGAACGTAACGCATAAAAAAAATTTGAAACTTGAAACCACGAGAATTTCTTTGCGTTTACGCGTTACATTAGCGCGTAGCGAGCAACCTTTTTTCTTATACTTGTCGTTTTTTTTTGCTTATCATTTATTTGTCTATACAGAGCGGCCGTGGTGGTAGAGGTGGTAGTACAAGAAAGGGTAGTAAAAGAGGGCGAGTACCAAACCGTGTAGCTCAGAATATGAATCGTGGTGGATATGCAGAGTTTGAAGTAAACAAACGCCAAAAGCACGTTCATCCAACACCTCAGACAAATGGTCAAACAAGAGGTGCTCAGCCTCAGGCTATACCTAGAGGAGGTGGGTATATGCCAAACCCTTCAACAGGTGTATTCTATCAAGGTCGTCCACAGCATCAGCAATGGTTGTTTCATCAACAAACAAATAGTCATACTGGACAACACGCTGCTTCTGTTACACATCACAGTATGCCTCATCAAGGACATCCACAGCATCCTTCTCCTATGGGTCAACATCCTCAAGGACATCCACAACACCCTTCTCCTCACGGACATCCACAACATCCTTCTCCAATTGGTCAAGGCCATCCGCAACATGCTTCACCTATGGGTCATCCACAGCATGCTTCTCCAATGGGACATCCTTCAGCTATGGCACATCATCCTCAGCACGCTTCGCCAATGGGTACAGGTGTTATGGGGCATCCACAGCACGCTTCTCCTATGGGTCATCCGCAACATGCTTCTCCAATGGGTCATCCTCAACATGCGTCTCCTATGGGTCATCCTCAACATGCTTCGCCTATGGGTCATCCACAGCATGCGTCTCCTATGGGTCACCCACAACACGGATCTCAAATGGGGCACCCTTCACATCCTTCTCCAGCAGGCGTTAGAGGACCTGGAACTCCTGGTAATGTTATGACGCCTACAGGAACACCTGGAGGTTCAGAGTCTTTCCTTCGTTCTTCTGCAGACCAGCCTTTCAATAATTTCACAAACGCTCAAGCACCTAGCGAAGAGACTAGTGATCCAAGTGGTATGTTGAGTGATTTTTCAGAGATTCTGGCAGGCGCTGAACAACAAGAAGGTTTGTTTGATTAATTTTTTTTATGTGAACTTTTTTTTTTGTGCTTAGTTAAAATTATAGGTGCTCAGTTACCTTACGATATTAAATTGCTTTGTGATGTTGGATCACATAAAGATAAGGTATTGACATCCTGTTTTGATAAGACAGCAACCAAACTTCTTACAGCTGGAAGAGAGCGTGTGGTAAGTCAGAGAGTGAAAGAAAAAAAAGCGCTAAGGATTAATTTTTTTTTTCTTAGATTTATGTTTGGAATGTACCTAGTAGCTTATCAAATGCGACTATGCAAGGCGCACCAATGCAAACACTTAAAGGACACAACCAGGACTTTATTAGCGAGTTAAAATCAGCTATTTCTCAAAGTGGTAGATCAATTGTTGCTTCTGCGTCAATGGACTTTTCTATACGTATATGGGATATAGGTGGAGATTCTAGAGCTCGTGTATTGCATTTACGTAGAGAAGCAGAAGTAAACTATCCTACATCTATTGATTTCCATCCAACAATGACTCAGACGCTTGTTTCAGCGCATGCTAGTGGACATTTGCGATTTTGGAACCTTGCGAACTCCGCTCAAGTTTGTGAGCTTGAGGTACGATTATAACCGAGTATTAAGCAACAAGGATGTGCTCCGATCTTGTCGGTTGATTCTTTCAAGTTTTTTTACCTAACATGTTTACGCGTAAAAACCTAGTCGCTACGCGAATTCCAGTATATTTCTTTGTTTTCTTCAAATGCGTTGTACTCACTTGTCGCTTTTTTATTAGGATGTCGCAAAGAACATTGTATCGTTTCAACCAAAGACAGGCACTTTTATAGCTTGTGGATTTAATAATCAAGTTAATGTTGTCAATAATGACTCTAAAGAGATTGTTTTTACGCTCTCTGGCCATGAAAAGATTATTGTAGCGATAACTTGGAATCGTGCAGGTGATAGACTTTGTTCAGTGTCTGCAGACTCTGTTAGGATATGGGACATTAAAGCACAACGTAGTGGGCGTAAATTGAAGCCTATAGCTACATTTAACGGAAACGGTCTTTCTGCTGCTGTTTTTCATCCAAAGTACGCCAATTACCTTTATACAGCTTTACAGCTGTCGTATTATAGTCTTTAGCTTGCTTATACGCTTTTTTTTTAAAGGTATGAGCAGACTGTTATTATTGGCTCTTTTAAGGAACTTACCATTTGGAACTACAGTTCAAACAAGAAAAAGAGAAAAGAAGGGATGCATACATCTACTATTAGTTCACTTTCTACAGTAATCAAATCAGAGACTAATGATGGTCGTGGAGAGGCTACTTATTTATTAGCTTCTACGTGCACTGATAAGACTGTAAAGTTATGGACTTTAACATAGTTGGGATTCAGTGAAAAAAACCCCCATCCCAAACCAAAAAACATCAAACACCTTTTTTTTACAAAAAACTCACTCAAAAAAAAAAAAAGGCTTAGAGCGAACATTTTAAAAAAAAGAAAAGGTTTTTATTAATGATTGCCCTTTTTTGTACATATTGTCATTACTGTAACCATGATTTTAAAAAAATAATAAACACGATTGTAATCCAAGACTAATTGATCATGTGATTTCTTTTTTGTTTTGACTTCTTTCAGTTTTAGCAACAAAATAACCAAGAGCATGGAATGGAGGGGATTTGTTTTTTTACATTTCAATAGTATTTACAAGATTAATAAACTGTTTTTTTTTTTTTGGTTTTGTTTTGCTACTTTAGACGTTGCTTTTTATCTTGGTGATTGTTATCACTACTATTACCATTTTGTTTATCCATCTTATCCATTAAAGCACTCAAAGAAAATTTACGTTTAGGAGGTTGAGGTGTAATCCTCTTTTGAGGCTTTTGAGAAGGAGGACGAGCAGATAAAGATGTTTGTGTTGATTGGTTAGGTAATACAAACATAGAAGATGCTGTCCTGAATCCAAGCTTTCTCGGTGGCTAAAGAGGAAAAAAATCAACAAAGAAAAAAAAAAGGCATGCCAACTAGATTACAAGCAAACATATCACTGTCAGCTGGATGTATGTATACCAGACTGACAAGCTGTTTGACAAGGAGCCAAGGCCTAAAGCCTTGGATGTAACTATGTTATATGGTTTAACCCAGACTCCAATGGAGCTCCTTGACAAGACTGAAATGAACTTGTCTACAAAAATAGAATAGAATAGAGATCATACCTTAAAAGCAGTTGATTTTGTCCTTGTTGTTGTTGTTTTCTTGTTGAGTACATCTCTAACACTTGAAAATCCACCTGTTCTATTACCAGATCTTGAAGAAGAAGTATAACTATTCTTTGTTGTTGTTGTTCTAAAATTAGCTCTATTCTCAGCACGTTCCATAACATCGAACATATCTTCTGGAGACATGTTTGATACATCAGGTAATGATTGTTTATATGGTTTATATCCTCTATCTTCCTCATTAACATGACTTCCACCATTATCTGCGTTAGCCCAAAACTTATTTGCTGACTTAAAACTAAAGATAAGTTAAGTCTTATTCCTCCTTTTGTAGTCACGTATGTGCACGTGTACAATGATAAAAATAAAAAACAAGGTATTAGAATAGGCTATGGCGCCTTATATCACGTTTAAGAGTTTGAAGTAATAGTGGTACCTGTTATACCGGACTTTCTTGAAACCAGTCCCGTTTGCGTCATCTTTTTTCTTCTTTGTAGCAGTAGGATCAATGCAAAAATCACACGTGCGTTTACATGTGATTTTAGGATTTATATTCTCGCCGAAGTGAGAGAGAATGTGCTTTCGTCGGCATTTCAGATTAGTACAATACTTGATAACCTAAACAAGTATAAGCCAAAAAAACAAGTTCAAAAGAAATAAAGCAAATGAGCTTGTACCTTCTCTAAAGCATCTAAAGAGTTTTGTGTTCTTTCTGGATTCTTTTCAGCACC
This sequence comes from Trichosphaerium sp. ATCC 40318, assembly GCA_038496445.1. Classification (NCBI taxonomy): domain Eukaryota; phylum Discosea; class Flabellinia; family Trichosidae; genus Trichosphaerium; species Trichosphaerium sp. ATCC 40318. Next base: position 55,691 of record JALMLS010000356.1, read on the forward strand.
TTTATTAATAAGAAAAGTATGGAAACCAGCATCGTCTGCGCTATAGTAGACCAAACTAAAACAATCAGTAAACAATGAAAAAAACTGACTAAAGAAAAACAATAATAAAATACCTTAAACTATCTTTCCCGTCCCTTCCGGCTCTACCAGACTCCTGATAAAACCCTAAACATATCATCAACACCTTGAATACATAATAAACGGTATTTAACAAGCGTCAAATCTACACTCTTTTGAAGGAGAAGACAAATTTATAAAAATTCCAAGACTTTACCTTCTAACGTCTTAGGAATAGAGTGATGAATAACAACCCTAACATCAGCTTTATCAATACCCATACCAAAAGCCACTGTAGCAATAATAACCTTTATATCACCTCTAACAAACCTTGAAAGAACTTCATCACGTTCAGAAGACTTAAGCCCAGCATGATAAGCTTTAGCAATAACTCCTTGACTTTTAAGAAACGTGGCAACATTTTCGCATGTTTCACGTTTGTGACAATATACAATAGCAGTTCCATTCCCAGCATGACGTTGTATGAACATCAGCATATCATCATAGACGTTCGCAACTCCATTTTTGAATCTCACGTGATAAGAAATGTTTGGCCTGTTGAACGATGTTATGAACATCTTTGGCGATTTTAATCGTAATGATTTGATAATATCAGATCTAACACTAAAAAAAAGTTAAGAACGAAGAGAAAAAGTACAAAACAAATAAATTATTTTGTAAGAAAAAAATGAGAAAATATTCGATTAGGGGTTGTACGTGGCTGTTGCAGTAGCTGTTAAAGCAATTAATGGAACTCTATGAAAATATGTCTATACGTAATGAGTAAGTTTAGTAACGACAATTAATTAAAGTTAAAGTGAATACAAAAAACAGTAGTTGATACTGTACCTTAAAGAAATCAAGCTTCCGATAAGCTCCACGGAAATCATGACCCCACTCAGATATGCAATGCGCTATTAATAATTATTATTACAATAGCTAAAGAAGAAGAGAACCAATAAAAGAGTCAGACGGAAAGGGCGTTGAAAGGAAAGAAACGAAAACCATTTTTTTTTGCAACTAATCACGTAATACGATTTTTTTGTTGTCTTGTATGCCTACCTTCATCAATAGCTATGAGATTCAGTAATTTTCTGTTATTCAATGCATGCAAACGATCTTGGAACCATTTCCTTGCCACAAGCTCCGGTGTAACATACAAAAGCTTTGTTTTTGGCCTCGGACCAGAAATATCAGCAATAACCTACATCACAAATTTAGCATTATTTTAGAGTTGTCACGCCTCCAGCACGTGCACTACTCGCGTAGCGTTAAACGACAAAGAATTTTTTTTTCAGCAAAGAGCAAACAAGAGCTAAGTGTATGGTGTTATTCGTAAGGGACAACGTACTTGATCTCTGAGCTTTTTTGATAAATAAGAATTTATTAATTTGGCGTTAACTTTTCGTCTTGTTAATGATGTCACTTGATCTTCCATTAGTGCTAAATTTGTATTATTAGTAAGCGGTTTAGAGCACTTTTGAAGAATAAAACTAACCGACGAGAGGAGATATGACTAATGTTACTCCAGGTAGTAGTATACCAGGTAATTGGTAGCACAGTGACTTTCCGCCGCCTGTAGGCATCACTACGAATGTATCTTGTCCTTTCAATACGCATTCTATTATTTCTCTTTGTTTGGGCCTAAAAACGCTATGACCGAATATTTCCTTGAGTTTAGAGTCCATTTGAGAGATTTCATCATGATTAACCTTTGTATTAACAGGAGCGAACTGAAAGGCTATAAATACGCGTCATTACGTTACTTTAGGTACCTGAAGCACTGATTGCTTTGTTTTCGGCTTATTAAACTGCAAAGCGGGTATATACCGCTTACTCATGTTTTTGTGTACGTTACTATCCTTTCAGCATTTACAATTCTAGTAAACTTTTGAATCTACAAAAAAATGGCGCCTTAAAATGGCTGACTTAATCTTAGTTTTCTCGCAGCCTCATTGGCTAGGCAGTTCAGGTTTCGTATAAGTTTGCGTTATTACGCATCAGAAAGTTATAAAAGGAAAAACAGAAGCGAGATAGTGTAAAAACAGCAAGTGATGTCAGAAAACCACGCAGTTACCACAGGCCATTGGTAAATAGCGCAATAAATGATTCTTTAGCTTAATATAACTCCTCACAGTGCTACAGCGACCCTTTTGGATCTACCAACGGAGATTTTGGCTCATATACTACGCTAAACGACAACAGCACGATTTGCTGCTTGTCAAACATGTCATTGCCTTGCTTCTATCATTCACAATTGTTGGATACGCACGTGTTACAATTACAAGTGTAGACCATGCAAAGGCAGTTTTAAAACATAGAAGTACTCTACAACATACAAAGATTACGATTTCTGATTGTGTAAATGTTTGTGACATTGTCAAGGAGTTTGTTGGTGTTCATACTATTGATCTTTCTATTACTGAGGTAACAGATGAATGTATAAAAGTACTCTCTGGTGTACATACCCATTAATCTTTTTGGTTGTGACAATATTACAGATGAAGGTATTTAAATCACTTTCTGGCGTACATATATTGACCTAACTTGGACTTCAGTAACAGATGAAGGTGTCAAATATCTTGCTGGTGCTCACTATTATTATCTCTAGTTCCAAAATTACAGATGAATGTATCAAAACACTCAAAGGTACTCACGTGATTAATAAAGCAGTATTATAATACCCAACCTGTTTGTTGTTTAACCAACGTGTTCTTGACTAACTGTTCAATTTCTTGAAACAGCAAATACAGATAACTTCAAATAATTGTCAAGAAGGTTGCATGTTAGAGAGTAAAAAACTGAGTAAAACAATTTATTTAACAACATTGAAGTTGAATTAGCCACAAGTGTTTCAATATGTATAAATTGTCTTTACTCTAGACAATGTTTTAATAACCCCATCTGTTACTTTTATACAATAGTAAAGGTACAGGGTGTGTGCTCCCGTCAATGCCTTCAGACCATCATCTGTTACAGTTGTATGTGATAAATCAATTTCATGTACACCTGCCAATGCCTTTATACCCTGATCTGTAATCAATTCACAATAATCAAGTTGTATAGTATGTACTCCTGCCAAAGCGTTCAAACCTTCATCTGTTACATTTGTAGATGATAAATCAATTTCATGTACACCTGCCAATGCCTTTATACCCTGATCTGTAATCAATTCACAACAATCAAGTTGTATAGTATGTACTCCTGCCAAAGCCTTCAAACCTTCATCTGTTACAGTTGTATGTGATAAATCAATTTCATGTACTCCAGCTAGTGCTTTGATACCCTCATCTGTTATAAATGAACATCCATACAAGTTGATTGTGTGAACACCTGCCAAAGCGTTCAAACCTTCATCTGTTACATTTGTATATGATAAACTTATTTCATGTACACCTGCCAATGCCTTTATACCCTGATCTGTAATCAATTCACAATATTCAAGTTGTATAGTATGTACTCCTGCCAAAGCCTTCAAACCTTCATCCGTTACACTTGTACGTATTAAATCAATTTCATGTACTCCAGCTAGTGCTTTGATACCCTCATCTGTTATCAATGAACATCCATACAAGTTGATCGTGTGAACACCTGCTAACAAGACTAGATGACTGTCATCAAAATTGTTAAAACGTTGACTACAAGATATTTTGGTATTTTTAAGTAAAGGGCTACGAAACAGCAGTGAAAATTCACTTTCAGTATTAACAGAAATGAGGTCATATCCAATGTGTTCGTGTACAATATCTCTCATAAGCCGACAAGTTTGTGCTGAGTTTAGTACAGAACGTGGGCCACACCGTAGAATGTGGACAATTATTTCAACTGGGAATGCCATGAGGTCAGATTTGATGTTATTTTCAGTTACTGTAGCTATAATATCGCCAGTTTTTTTCGTTTTGTTGCTGTTGCCTTCCATTTGTAGATTGAACGTATTTTTATAAGTCACAAATGTTATTTTTTGCGTGCCGCAGTGGGTTAAACACCTGTTTGACTGTAGGTGACTTTCTTTGTTAAGATCGTTAAGAATGGAGCTTCAAGTGGTTGTTCTGTTACTCTTTTGTGCTTATACTTGTATGGGCGCAATGACATAATTTAATGTAGACGGAAGACGAATAAACATAACAATTGACAACGCATCACCTCAGGTACCGTCGAAAAAGCGATTTTGCTCTAACCGAAACAATTCCAAGTTGTTTTCTTGTTTTTTTGTGCCGAATCGTTTTTTACCACGTGATAATAGAGACACCCACGTGATAACTGTATTTTTAGGTGTTTAAATTCAGAGGGTGGTCGTACTCTAACTCTCGTATAGGAGAAGGACCTCCTACTGATCATCAAGCGTCTTCTTTCGATTCTTTAATGCGTCCAGCTATTTGTAAAGAAGATTTCGATAGAATGAGAGATTTGAACGGAAATGGTATCAAAGTTTATGCGTTTAATACTTTGAATGCTAGTGCTCCTTCATTACATAAAGAGTGTCTTGATATAGCGTGGAACAATGGCGTCAAGCCTATATTCGTTGTACTAAGGTGAGATGGTATAACAAAATACAACTGTTCGTACTAAGTTTTTACACAGTATTTGGATTACTGCTCTTCCGTTTCCAAATGAAGATGTGAGATCTACTATGGCTGATAGATATAAGCGTATGGTCACAGAAACTAAAGAACATCCTTCCGTATTTGGATACAGTATTGGCTCAGAAATGTCTGGTGATCCGAATAACAACGTACTGCTTTCCTTTTACCATGTTTCTTACTAAATCTGTTGAATAGTTACCGTACTGGAAAGATTTCAACGTAATCGCTGAAGCTATACATGACTCACTAGGAAGTACGAATAAACTGGTTACGACAGGAACATACCAAACAAATAATGCTGATCCGCCTATACCTGTTATTGGCCACATAATAAATGGCGAAAAATATGGTGCAAAAGGTAAGAGTTTTTTTCCTTTTCGTTCATCTTTATCGGTTCTTTCTTCAAACTATGAGCAACATAGTATATTCTTTGCATTGTCTTTCTATACAGACTTTGCCAAAATATTAATATTGTGGTGAAGGGGAGCAAGAAACAATAAACCTGGAAAATAATTAGAGCTTTACTTACTTTTTTTTTAAAGTTGACGTGTGGGGTGTTGATATATACTCTCCTAATCCGGATGATATCACCCTACGCCGTAATGTATTTCAGTATACTAAAAAGCCATTATTCCTTCCTGAGTATGGTCAATCTTATCAACCTGCATTTGGCAACGAAAAAGTACGAACCAATTTTTTTTACTTCAGAATAATTTTCACACCTGTGCGCTTACTGAACTGCCACGTTCCAGTTTGAAAAGTTTTTGTGTCTCGGTGTTAAAGTAAAATAATTGAAAACTATTTTTTATCTTTTTAGCAATGTACTATGTACACAGACTTGTCAGTTTTACGAGGAAGAGAGCACTAACAGTTTATTGAAAAAAACAGATAGAAAAAATAAAAAACCTTACAGTACTGTTGTTTAGGAGTTATCTCAGCGTCTTCTTGCGATGATAGCAGCAATGGAAAAATAATCTTATTCTAAAACCTCAAACGGAAATCAAGGGAGTACTTTCGATCCAGATGCGCCAATATACTCTGGAGGTCTTATTTTCGAATGGAACGATGAATATTGGAAGGGTAAGCAACTTTTACTGTCCGTGTGAGGTTCAACTTGGTACCTGTTCTGCATTATTCGTTATGCTATGTTTTAGATACTACTAGCAGTACCTTAGCTATACAAAATGCTCCTGGAACTATCATCAAACTTTTTCTTTTCGTAACAATTTAGCTATCTTCTTCAAGCCCTTTGTTCTGCTTGAGTTCTTTCATCTTATTGCTTCATTTAGGTCCGCTTACAGGTGATGATTGTGAACCGAACCCTGCTAGCGCGCAACCTTACTATGGATCTAATAAGGTATCTTTAAAGCCAGGATGTACCTGCGTACCTCCTGAAGAGAGAAAGCAAGCGTGTATGCTTGACGATAGAAATCCAAGGCTTATTCTTGAAAACGACTACCTTCCAACGCTGTGGACTGAGTACGAACCATAAATTTGGATTCTGTGGTCGAGTTACAAGTGAATTTTTGGTATGAAGACAAAAGTATCATTTTAAAGAACAAGCAACGGTGTAGTACTGTTCACGTGAAAAACTTTTGCGAGAGGTTTTTTTCAAACGAATTTTTTTTTTCAAATGTTCCTTACTGGTTGTCGGTGTTATAATTTGACTACAATGTCGTGTTTTAGTTCAAGCTAGCGTTTTTACTTAACCAGATCAGTACAATGGTGAAAGTGTTTTTTTGATATCGTTTTTTTTTTTGCCTTCGGCTAATAGGTTGATGCGTGGTTTTGTATAAAAATACATGATTCAGTGCCATACTTTACGCAAAGTTTATGGTAATGCAACTTTGACGAATTTTGTTTTTTTTTTTTATCATAAACAGTCTGTTCACTGAAAAAATTGAAGGAAAGACTTTCTGTGATTTTCTAAAACTCCGAAGTATAGATAGTACAATATCTGTTACCAAAATCCATCTAACGTTGTCAGCATCCTGAGAAAAAGTCCAAAAATTTTTACACCAGAAAATGTGTACCGTTAGTCAGTTAAAGTCAGTTTTTAATAGAAGATTTTTGATCATTAAAAACAAACTAAGATGAGTGAAAACACATCTCCTCAAGGAGTAACCAATAACAATGCGTGTATTGTACGTATAGTAAAAGCAAAAGGCTTAGATGCCAAGAAAAAGTATGCCGTAAAAGTAGAATGTGGGTCATCTTCTACTTCATCAAAGTTCAGTACAGGCGTACGTCCAACAGTCCTTCAACCTTTCAGTCTTTTTTTCAAACCTGATTGTCCTTGTGAGTATCTGATTAACTTCGTTTTTAGCCAGACCCATTATGGGGTGAGACATATTGTTTTCAAGGCACACCTAAAATTGTAAAAGTTACCGTAAAAGTACGTGGAAAAAAAAAATAAGCGAAAAAAAGAATCACAATTTGCTTTCTGCTAAACTTCTTGTAGTCCAAGAAGACTATCAGCTCATCTAAGTATTCCGAGACAAAGATAGATTTATCAAAGATAACACCCAATGTTGTTGAGCGTAAATGGTACGTGACACAACATTTTTTTGACTTGCTCAAAACCCGCTTTCTTTTTTTTTCACGTGCTTGACCACGTGGTTTTTAACGTAATTTCTTGGTTACTTTGAGAAATAACGAACTGTGTTAGGTACGATATTGGGAAAGGAGCACAAATGCTTGTATCAGTGCGCCATGTTGATCCTAGCTCAAATAAAGCGAGCGTACGTTTCATACACGTGTATCTTTATTAATCTTGTTTTTAGGCTGATTCGTTGCCTTCTTTATTGTACATGCTCGTCAATAACGCGTCTTTTACATCGCCTACAGATAAAAGTACGTAGAAAGTTGTATTTGATTTTTCCAAAAAACTGCACGTGCGCAAAACAGAAAAGCCACAAAATTTTTTGTTTGTAGCCATCTTTTCTTTATACTTACACGTTTCCCTAGAATACTATGCAAAATGGCATTTATCCACAGATCACAAAAACACTATCATGAAAACAACTAATGAATCAGGAGCCCAGTACGTTTGATTACAACAAAAAAACCAACTAAAAGAACATCAACGGGTCTTGGCGGTAATAAGTTTTTCCGATACTTATTTTTTCTTCCTACAGAGCCAAAGGAAGCACAAGCTATGTATGGAACGATCAATCTTCAGCATTAGTAAAAAATACAGCATGTTCTGCTGTTGTGGAGGTATATACAAAGAGGACACTACAAGGAGATCAAAAAGTAGGCGAAATCGAAATACCCGTAGATCAAATAAAAGGTAAGTCTTTTTTCTTTTTAGTTCTTTCGACTTTTCAACTTACACTCTACTTTAGTTGATGTAGCTACGCCATATGTAATTGATATGGATTCCAGACCTAAGATTTCGGGTAAAGTAGACTGCTTGGTTCAATTAGTACCATCTCCACCGCCACCAGTTGCCAGTGATCTCAAGGCATGTTTTAGTTTTCTTATGATTCTTGATTTTTAACTCGATACATAGAAGACAGCAGTAGCTGTTTCAGAAACGTTCACTAAGGTATTAAACCAATTCATAAAAACTAAGAGAGTACCTTGGCATGCTCTTAATAATCATTCTGATATTCCTGGACCAGGTACGCATAAACAAAAATCACTTTGAATGTCAAAGTTAACTTACAGTTTAGGCATGAACGCAAAGTACAACAACCTTGTTCAAAACAGTTGCTTTGGAGTACCAAGCGTAAAAACACTCATATCAGGATCAGCTAGCATTGCAAGCGATATTAGTGTTGTTGTCGAAGAGCAACAAGCTCTTCATGTAAACTACGCCGGAGGAAACGGAAAATCCGGATCTGCAGGAAAAAAAGGTTTGTTTACTACCCTGATGCTCTTTGTTTTGCTAAAATAATGATCAGGTGATGATGGTATGCCTGGTAAAGATGGTGCAGCTGGTAAGCCACCTACTTTATATTCTCAGCCAGGAACAAGTGGAGGTAAGGCAAACCGTGTTAAATCTTACGCTTGTGTAAAGCAAAATTATTTATTTCTTTTTTAAGGTCACGGACTCGCAGGCTGTAATGGTCATGATGGTGGTAGAGGCCAAAATGGAGTTTCAGGGAAAAACGGCACAATTTTAAAAATTGATTTGTCAGCGACTGTAAGTTGTTTATATGCTTATACACGTGATCAAAGAGCTTATTCTTATTTTTTTAGCATGTTTCCGAAAACGGAAGTGTTGGCATGAATATTGGCGGAAACTACACCGCCTCTCTTGAAGTACCTGCATGCGATAAAGTAGATTCCGTTATTTTACTTGATACACATGGCGGTAACGGCGGAAATGGGGTACTGTATAAAACAAAGTAGTGATGTTTCTAACTATTTGTTAACAGGGCACTGGAGGCCAAGGTGGCAAAGGTGGCGCTGGTGGTAAAGGCGGAAGAGGTGGTGAAGGTGGTGAAGGGAATGGTAAAAAAAATCCTGACGGAGGTAGAGGTGGCCCAGGCGGAAAGTAAGTTGTTATTTGTTGATGGATAAAAAAACAAACGTTTGCTAATGTTAAATAGTGGAGGCCAAGGAGCCAATGGTGGTAATGGTGGAGACGGTGGAAACGCTGGTAATGGGGGAAGTGCAGGATCGATTTCAGTTTCTGCAGTTGATGCCCGTTTGTTGATGTTATTGAGAACAAATACAGCTGCCGGTACAGCAGGTTCACCTGGTTCACGTGGTCTTTTTGGCCACATGGGAATAGGAGGGTAAGTCACGCTTGTGATAGGGCTTACTGGTCTAACTTTATCTTTGTAGTTCAGGAGGTTATGGCGGACCTGGTGGTAAACCAGGGACATGGGACGAATGTAAGTATTGAGAAGTTTCACTGTAAACGTAACCCTCTAACTCGTTGAATAGACAGAGAAGGATTTACCCAACCTTTTAAAGTGAGCGGAAGAGCAGGAGACACAGGCGAAAGTGGTAGTAATGGAAAATCTGGGACAATGGGTAAAGCAGGAAACAAGTACGTCCAGTATCCTTTTGGGAGTTAAGAAACAACAATAAATTAACCTCCTTTTTTAGTGGATCAAAAGGAAGAAATGGACAAAACGCAACCACCACATTTGCTGTTCTTAGTCCAAACGTACGTTACAATACACTTAATAAATCACTGTTCTAAGACTTGATTTAGGGTAGAGTATTGGAACAAAGTCAGACTTTGTATCGTCCTCAATTTGACAGCATGGAAATAATTGATGCTTTTGGTGATGGAATTTTTGAACCAAAACGAGAAGTTATTATTAAAAATATCACTTTATTGAATGTTGGCGGATTGACACTTCCTGATGGTGTTAAGGTATTTGCTACAAATATAAAGGGTATACAAACAACCAAAGATGTTGTCACTTTCCCTTCTATAAAGGCTGGTGGTCAAGCGAAGCGCTTCGACCAAGTTTTGAAAGTAAGAATCGCAGATCATGCTTCACCTTCAAAACCAGGTCCTTTGGTTGAGAAGGCTCAATTGCTTCTTAACCCAGAGCTTATCAGAAGATCATTCGAGGTACCTTAGATATACTATTATTAGTTGTACTTACGTAATCCTTGCAGGGAGCTTCAAGAGTAGTCAACTTTGTGGTTCAATATCCAATACGTATTGGAAACTTCAAGGTATTTTTTATCTCAGTGGCTGTTTCCTGGTTTTGTATTGACTCTTTGTTATTAGGCAACGAGGAGTTTGTTCCGTGGTGATAGTGGATCTGTATCGTTGGATGTTAAAAACATTTCATTGAAGCCATACGGAACAGGAGATGCGACTATTGTAGTAACTTTGAGATTCACTTCGGTATGAACTTTTTTTCTGTTTAAGTTTACAACAACTTAACAAATCTGTTTAGGACGTCATAGTTGACCACAAAGACGTTGTTCAAGATTCATCAACAAATACTCAAACTCTCACTTTCACTATTCCTCAAATCAACGCTGGAAAATCAGTTTCTATCCCAGACACAAAGTTTACAATGAAGAAGGATGTCCTTCACTTCAAACAGTACGCCTTCTTTGTTTTAGCTCAATTTGAATTGAAATTAACGCTATCATTTTAGGACACCTGTCAGAGCAGAGTTACACTTCCGAAAGAGGTCAATAGAGTACCAAGATAGACCATGCAGATGTGCACCAAGATGGGAAGAGTATCCGCAAGTCAAAGACTTTGATGCTATAATCTTATCAGACAAGGACTTCGTTGATACTACTTATGTAGCATGGCTCAAGATCCTCACAGGTATTGCCTTCACCGCCTTTAATGATTATTAAACATTGTACTTATTACTATGCTATCATAGGTATGGGATTGAATACACGTGTATGGGATGTAGATATGTATAACGGAGCAACATATGATAGACAAACTCAAGCACCTTTCAAAACAAAACCACCTCATTGGACTACTTTGGAAAAAGAAAGTATTCGACCTTTAGTCATTTACGCATGTCGTGATTATGTTGACTCAAAGGGAAAAGCTGTCTCTGGATTTACTTGGGAGTACGTGATTAATCATCATTGTATCGAGCTAATTGTTTGTAAAGTGACTTTGTACGTCATTTCCATCATGAGAAAAAATCAGAAAGTCCATTTTTGGATATCGCTATGAGTTCTGTGAACGATTCTGGATTTGTCATGTGTAATACCATGCAAAACAGACTCATCCAGGGATTTACTAGTGCTAAAGCATCCATTGAGGAAGATTTCACGGTATGTCTACAACAACAAAGAGTCTTGGGGTCTGTTTTGTTTTCTTATTTTTTTATTTAGAAGCAGTACTTTTCAGAGAAGAGTTTGTTCAAAGGAAAGAGAACAGAAAAGACTGCTACAAAGAAAGCCAAAGGATTTTTGAAGAAAAAGCTCAAGGAATCTCCACCAATTGTATATGGTATATCTTCTATGAACATAGATATTGAGAAAGTTAAAGGCGGAAGGTACAAGATATTTCTATTTTTTTCGTATTTTATTCTTATTATTTTTTGTAGTGAGTATGGCGAACTCAAACTCGCAAAATTACCTTTTACTTCATTTGTGCCTATGCTTGTAACTCCACATACAAACAATCTCAATCCAGGATCACACAGTACGCCATAGTTATTAAAAGAATTGTACTTATATTTTTTAGATGCCAATTTAGCATCAGGCCTTGCATCCAAGGAAATTTATGCAGACTCTAACTTTGTCAAAATGTTCTTTACAGCGTTTGCTGCGTTATCTATGAAACAGAAACTCTTGACTATGGTCTACTACGATCAAAAAGCCTTAGAATCAAGCGACTGGGTACACAAACAAAAAACTGACTGTTTTCTTACCTTTTTTCCTCAAGGTCATTGATTTTGGAGAATACAAAGGCTCAATGGTCGATCTCTTTGCATTGAGTATGTACTGTGATATAAGCATTGGTAAACAACACTATGCTGGAATAGAAGATCCTTTGATACGCATGAAAGCGATCATCATGACAAACTTGGGATGGTTCAAAACAAAATCAGTTACACTTGCCGTGTTTTACGCATTGAAAAAGTACGTGATTACACGTGACCTTACCAACTTATCACATGATACTAACTTTTTATTTAAGGTTATCTAGCAGTAAGAGTGTAGCCGCTAAAACCAAGAAATCGCTCTACGCAGCATTAGCTGGAACACCTCAAGAAAAAAAGGCAGTTCAAAGCGAAGTTGAACGTCTTATCAGTAGTCACGGCAAAAAACGATCTAAGGATGCTGTGAAAAAACTTGTAAAGCTTGTTTATGGTAGCTGGTGGTGTCATGAGCTCTTTGAGCTTGAGAATGATGTGACAGAGGTAGCACAAGAAGCTGGTGCTGAGAGGAAAGCCACCGGGTTTTTAAAGAAATCACACAGCGACACTGAGCTAGATGCTTTGAGCACAGGTCCAGGTTTGAACGATGAAAAGGACGCCAAAAAGAGAAGAAGGGTTTCTATATCTGCTGGTAAAACAAGGTTATCAAAGCTAGGTTCCAAAGTTCCAAAAAAGATGCCAAAGAAGCTTCCAAAAAAGTTTAGTAAAAAATTCTTCTAAAATGAAAAAACCTAAGCACGTGTAAATAAAATAAAAACCCTGATTCATTAAAATTAACTTCAGTTCATCTCATCTCATCACCATATAATACAGCATCTTTAAACAAAGGATGCGTAACTAATGGTAGTCGGTGATAATCGTGAATTCTAGAAACAAAAGGACATAATGCAGTCAGTTACTTCTCTTTTCAAATAACTCATAACATTAGAAAACGATAGTCCAGTTTTACAAATCCTTTACCTACGAATACGTACTTATCACTCCCTCAATCTTCTAATACAAGGTGGTCGCTTTATAAGTTCAAGAACCTAGAGGCGTAACAACGGCTAGAGCCTATTACGTAATGACTTAACAATGTACTCGGAACAGTTTTTGGTTTTTAGGTTGTTTTTATTGTCTGTGACTTTGAATAAAACAAGGGTCTCAGGCTTCGTGACCAAGCGGTCAAGCCAAGAGATAGGTTCCTCCATTCAAGTGTGTTGTTGTTTGTAGGAGCCATTGACGATAGGGATCTAACTTAATGACTAAGATGTACTATATTCTCAAAATTAGCTTTATTTTGTAGCTCACTAGCGGCTAATATACATTGCTGCTAAGTGCCAGGATTTTTATTTTTTTTGGCAAGGTAAAACGCACTGCCATCAAACCTTGCCCTTAATGCAGTTTCTTTCTGGTACTCACACTTTTCTTCACCATCGTATGTGGATAGAAGTAAAGACGATATTTGAAAAAAAGCTTCATCTACTAAATAAAAACGTTCAAGTTAGTACCTAATGATTATATTGGTAAAAATATCGAACCATTTGTTGGGGTTTTTGATGATGTCTCTAGGTACTGTAAGTTGTTTTTGTCACAGAATTCCTACATGACAGGTTTAGTGTATATCTATAGTATGTATATATGCCTTACCTTGACTGTTTCAGAGTCTACTTTGCAATCACTTACAAGATCACTTTTGGCTCCAACTAGAATTTTTTGAATATCAAGCATTTCAATTGTCCATAGCCAGTGACTCACGTTTTCAAAGCTGTTTTTGTTTGTAGTGTCATATATAATTATAACACCGTTTTTACCTCGATAAGGATTCTTACGCCTGTTTCTCATTCTATCTTGGGGTACATTAAACTAAAGAAACACTTTTGTTCCGAAAAAAAGCTCCTTACAGTAATCCCAAACTCGCAGCTGAATAAGTACCCCATCAACTTTGACAACTCTTGAACCCACCTTAAAAAAGAGCATATAAATCACGTGCCAAACTCAAATGATAAAGAGAATTTACATATTCAGGGTAAACATTATTTGATGCCGCTTCAGAAAACGTGTCATCAACAAATCTATTTATAAACTTTGATTTTCCAACGCCAGGGTCTCCAACAACACAAATGCTGAAATAATAATTCCTATTGACGTTATAGGTTTGATAAATACAACATTGCCGTTTACGCTCTGTAATTGATACTACATGTCGATATTTGAGGAGTTGAAGCGTCTACAAAGAGTTTAGCTTTATTTACATAAAGTCGTTACCTCTGGTTGTTTCATGTGTACTGCAGCAGCATCCCATTGCTTTTTTCTATCTCTACAATAATGCTTCAGGCCTGCTAAGGATCCTTGATTGATAGAAATAAGAAGTTAAGGAAAAGTCAACACAATTAAAAATTCCAAGTAAAAACTGCGAAGGAACACTTAACATGTCCATAGTTACATCCAAACGCACTGTACATTTGTTTTTTTAAATGAATGTTTGAATAAACTCTAACAAACACCTTGTAGATAACAGCCACAACATGCATAAATTATCATCTAGTACACCTTCCAGTTGAGCTACAGCTTGATATAATCGACATGGACTTTGAAGCGTATTTAAAATGGCCTCTACTATCGAAACAGGCTGCTTTGAACACGAGATTTGATGCAGACCTGAATAAACATGGTAAATGGGTAAAAAAGAAAAGAACCAAAGATGTCCACAATAGACTTCATCAAACAATAACTAAAAAGAAAGGGTATTGGATAAATGGTACACGTGATGGTGAGTATAAATGTTGGCATGATAATGGGAATCTAGAAAAGCAGTGTTACTATATAAATGGTAATCTAGATGGAGAATACAAACGTTGGCATGATACTGGTCAGTTGTGGGAGAAGTGCCAATATGTTAATGGTAAACAAGAAGGAGAATACAGTCTTTGGTATACGTCCGGTAAGATGTTTAAACATGGCGTGTATGCCAACGATAAGCTGAACGGAGATGCTAAGTATTGGTATTCATCCGGCCAATTGAAAAAACACTTTTGTTTTGTCAATGGTAAGCTTGACGGAGAGCAAAAGGAGTGGTATAGAAACGGTCAATGCAAGACTGCTCGTTTTTATGTAAATGATATACAGCATGGGGAGCATAAAGAATGGTATGAACATGTTGGCTCAATGTTATGTCATGGTTATTATACCAATGGTGAACCTAATGGTGAGTTCAAATGGTGGTATGATAATGGTGTATTGGGAACACATAGTCAATATGTTAATGGTAAACTTGAAGGAGTTAGAAAGATCTATCACTATAGTGGTCAACTAAAAGCCAATTGTCAGTATGTAAATGATAACCGAGAAGGTACTTACAAAGAATGGTATAGTAATGGGAAATTGAGGACAAGGTGTAATTATCTTGGAGGAAAACTTGATGGAGAATTATTGACATGGCATATAAATGGTGAGTTGGAGAGCTACTTGATATATGAAAACGGTTTCAAAGTCTAACATGCCTGCACCTTTCACAGACAACACGCTTTTGAAAGAATTTAAAATGTTGGCACATGACACGTTTTGAATGTAATACGAAAGTTTTGCACTTTTGTGACTTGAAGACTTACCAAGCAAATGCACAACCTTGTAAACGCTTAAATAAAATCACGTGGACAAAAATAACTATCTGCAACGCTTCTTAGTTTATTTTAAGAAGTACAACCGCAATCTCCGTTGTTTGGGATCGTAACAACATCAGTAGAGCCATCACCATCAATTGTGGCTTCACCATCATAGCAAAACTGAAAAGTGTTGTAAACATAAAACTTTGTAAATGTCCATGCGTCATTACTGAAATTCTTAACTTCAAGACCATACAGAGTTCTCAATGGGTCCTTCATAGGACCTTTCATAAAAAAGTGATCAACAGCACCCCTTTTGAAGTCGTCAATAAGCTTGTTGTCAATGTTGCTGCTCCAAGCTGATCTTGTGCCATCCGTATAAACATATCTATATCCGATATGTCCGTTTGTTCCAGAATGGGTCCCTGTCTTTGTTGTAGTCATAATAAATGTATCAACAGTATCCGTGTTAGGTGGGATAAAGACTCCTAAAGACATACTTAGGAAAATATGGTACATTGAAAAAGTAAGAAAAAAACAGGTTTGTGAATTTTTGAGTGTACTTTTTGTGTCGGGTTTTTCTTTTTTCTTTGGAGTCGTAGTTGCTGTTTGAGGGTTCTCATTTTCGTTGATTGTAGAGCCGTGTGTTTTTTTAATTGCATCAAGTTCTTTTGTAAGATGGTCTACTTGGTACTGCAGCTGCATCACCTTATCCGATAGTTTACTTGACTTCAATGCTTTCAAAGTCACACGAAAGAAAGCCCTCTTACAGAAAACTTCAATTTGGTCTGTCCGCTTCACCTTTACTTCAAACGTGTTTAGGATCTCAGACATAACATCTATTTGATCTCTTTCAACCTTAAGCAGCACGTGTTGTGAATATTTGTAAGTCTGTTTTTAGTAGGGTACCTTTTTGTGTCCAACGTATTTTGCTTTTCTTTCAATGTTAGTTACCATGAAGTAAACTTTTGTTGTGTCATCACGAACACCTACTTTTAATCCCCACTTTCCGCAACTAGAAACGTGCGTTTGGGTGTACGATGCCGTTTCAATTAGATCACTATTAAGAGTGTTAGAATCAGAATGACATAACTGATACGAAAATATTGACACGTCGTGCCAAAAGCTTTCAACAATAAAACAATACGCCACAAAAACACGTGCTGAGAAACGTTTTGGCAACAAGAAAATACTTTTTTACTAAGACGTTTACTAAAAAATATCGTTATAACGTACGGTATGTACTTAAGGGCCGAAAGGTCTTTGCTGTCCCCAAAATTAAAAGTTATAAAGCCTCTACAAAATAAAACAGCAAGAACCCCAACTGCCAGAGATAAAACACAATCTTTAATCAACGGCATGGAACTAATTTAACAGCCTCTTCGTTTGGGCGCTAGTTTTGTTAAACGGAAAACGTGGAGAGTGTCACTTAACAAAGGTCATGTGACTTAGTGTTGTGAAATACTATGGATAGCCCACAAGTGTTTCAGGCGTAAAACTTGATTGAAAGTATATCACGTGACACAAATACGTGACTTACGAAATTTCAAGTTTCGTTTCACAATATTTTGTAACAAAGAGGTTACCTTACCTGTGATTTTGATCTACAATTGTCCTGTTCCAAGGAACGGTTTTATTTGGTGCCAATTACTCTCTTGGCTATTGCCGTAAAGCAGGGTGTCAGGTATGCAGTCATTATTGTACGTTGAATTCGTTGATAATTCTTGTTGTACTTGAAGTTACATTCAAAGCTTTAGTAGCTTCTGTAGCTTCATGAAGTTGGCTATAATACAATTATATGACAACCTAATGAAGATATGTGTGGGAAAGTGAGTGAGAAGAATCCAATGGTTTCTACTAGGTCATAATCTACACCTAACAAGTTGTATACTTGAAGGAGGTTGTCCATGTGCCAGCAATAAGGAATAAATGAAGTTAACTGTATCGCACATCTTTAAATGCTTGAAGAAGTAACAGGCATTTTTATACTCTCCTTGTTGCTCACCAGCAACATAATGAACAGCGTTGTCAAACCAAGTATCATACCATGATAGTCATTAATATTCCAGCGCTAGTGTTCGCTTATTGCATCGTCTACCACAGTTTTTCTTGCCTGATATGTGGTCATACTATACTTTGAAGTGAGTCAACAGTTGAAACTCATAGGCCATATCTCGTGTAGTCCTAGTGTACCCCTCGTGTAGTTTCGCGTTTCGTGGTTATGTGAAATCGGGATTACATTGGACAAACTCTTGAAAAACTCACCTACACCTTTTCACTCAAAAAATTATTGTCACTTTACAATGAACAACTTTTCTACGCTAAACCACAAGTATCCCGCTATAGATGTAATTAAGCGAGTGTATCTAAATAGTAACCACATCCATGTTGTGACTTGGTTTCTCAGTGCTAGTGTTAAGCAAACTATAAATAAATTGATTGCTTGTTTGGCATTTTCTTTTTTGTTGTTTTAGAGCCTATCAACCCATTGAGCCACAAGTGATGCAGTGATAAAACGATTAAGCAAGTGAATGACACGTGTAAATGCAGATACGTATGTTATCGCAATTATTTGCAGCCTTTGTACTAAATATTGTCTGTATCATTCAAGTTTGCAAACCGTCATGTCTGGCAATCTTGACTTTTTCAGGTATGTTGATGATCAAAATCTCTTGTCATATTAGTTCCATCAGGAGTACCAGCAACGAAGCTATTAACTAATAATAGGGATATGACTACCTTGCAGATATGGTACCAGTGGTTGGAGATCACGTACTTTAAGCGGTCGACTTTATGCAAATATCACAGCTCTACTACAACGGAACGTAATGCCGACTTTGTGGTATTTCATCTATGAAGTTTTGTGATGGATATTGTTTACCAGGTATAGCGAAGCGTTGTCAAAGATAACTTAACTGGACTTAAGTATCAAGGCAATAACCCGACATTATGGCGTCTCTTCACGTTGTTGGGTTTCTAGTTCTTTTAGCGTCGGTATGTACATGTCTAAATATACATAAGCAGACCAAAATTGGTATTCAAACAGTATCACATGACCTAGCGGCAAAACATCTTCAAAAGTGCGTGACTAGCTAAAATAACACGATTTCTGATACGTTAACCAAGTTATTTGTATTTGGCAACTGGAAGTTTACCAACGATTGTAAAAGAAGCTGATATTGCTAAGTACGATGTCTTATTTGTCATTGGAACAAAAGATGAGTACGGAACAAACTTCAAGCCAAAATAAATCCAAAAACGGTTTTTTTTAGTGGTGAAGTGAAACATGTGCCTTTGACGAAACCTGATGATCACGTTGTGTACTTATCATCAAATAACAATCATAAGACGCTATCCCTTATTGGTTCAAATGATGTAAGCGCACGATACGCTGTTTATAGCTTTGCTGAACTCCTTGGCGTTCGATTCTATATTCATGGTAAGATGTTAGGTACATTTCGTTGTCTGTTAACTCAAAACGTTTCAAGGGGACGTCATACCTTCGCATTGGCCAGCAACCA
Source organism: Trichosphaerium sp. ATCC 40318 (assembly GCA_038496445.1). Taxonomy (NCBI): domain Eukaryota; phylum Discosea; class Flabellinia; family Trichosidae; genus Trichosphaerium; species Trichosphaerium sp. ATCC 40318. The sequence continues at coordinate 74,779 of JALMLS010000356.1, forward strand.
TACAAATAGATGAAAGTACGATAGCAGTGTTTTTTTCATTTCGTCACATGGGTAGCTCAAATCCGTATTAGGACTGAATCGTGTATTTTCTCCTTCATTTTCTGTTCGCGGCATTCAACCATTTCATGACTTTGCAGAAGGCCCAGGTACTTTTCACGATACTCAAGATGTTCGGTAGATATAATAGTTTGATATCCCTTTAGATTGGTGGTCAGCAGATGACTACAAGCAAATCCTGACGCAGGTTGACAAGATGAAAATGAATTTCATTGGACTTCATACTTACCCACTTCGTGAACCAACAGTTTGGGTTGGTACAAAGGTATGGTATTTGAGTGTTCCCATTGACACTCATATTTGTAACCTCAGGACGATTTTAACTCTGATGGCACTGTAAAGAAGAGTTACCCAACAAGTTATCAGAACAGTCTAAGAGGAGACTGGTAACTTATTACAATTTTTTCTCTTTTTAGGTAATTTGTTTTCATTTAGGGGATACCAGCCTGAGGTTACGTCTGATTATTCTCTTGGTAATACTCAAATATTCAGGTTAGAAGCTTTATATGACGTATTATACTCTTATTTCTGTAGTTATGATTGCTATGGTGGTACTGTAGTGATGGAAGGACAACAAGTAAATGTTTTTTTAGCCGCACATTACATTTAACTTTTTGAACTAGTGTCCAACACCAAAGACTCCTGAGCTTCAAAATAAAGTATTTGATCTTACTGGAAAGCTTCTAAACGATGCATTTACTTATGCTAAATCACGTGCGTCTAGAATTACAAAAACGAAGTATAAACAAAATGCTAAAAGAATTTGCTTTTTAGTTGGGATAAAGACTTGTGTTGGAACAGAGACACCTCTTACAAAACCTGACCCATCTATCGATACACAAACTTACTACGAGGGTATATTCTCACGTATAATGGCAACCTATCCTATAGACTACTACTGGATGTAAGAAACATAAATTTATGAAACCTTTTTTGAAAAAACTTATTATTAGATGGACTCCAGAACAATGGGAATGGACAAAAGTTAACATGTACGTATGTTCACAAATGGGAGTCGTATTTCTTTAGTGCAATTGATTAATACATACACATGATCACTTGACAAGAGCTCTACAAAACCTAATTATATTGCTTAGGTCGAATCCTATTGTTGCTGATGCTGTTGCTGATCTTAACGCAGCTCATGCAGCTAGAGAAGCTGTTAAAGGTACATAAACACTTCATTGTATATTAGCTGATTGTAGTATAGCACCATTCCAATTGGCGACCTCAGGATGGGTTCTTGGACCGCTTGGAAACAGACCTTATTTAGACTCTGTTCGTTTCTTGTATTTACGTTTGTAGTGCTAAATATACTTTAGATTCTTCCTTCAGATTGGACAATGTCTTCCCTTGATATGGACACAGGTCATACGCCAGTTGACCCTAATTATGGTGCGTTTACTGTTATTTTCTTGTGCTAACGGTTTCAAAAAAAGCTAAAATCATACATCACTCAAAATGGGCTATTCCATGGCTAGAAGATGATCCAGGGCTAACTGTTGCACAATTATGGGTTAACAGAACATTAATACATAGTAACTCTGCAAAGAGATACGGATGCGAAGGCGTTCTGGGTATTCATTGGCGCACTAAAGGTAAGATCAAGATAAAAAGTGTGGCTACTAAACAACCACATAAGAGGTTTCACCTCAAATGGCAGCAATGGCTCAATATAACTGGAACCCAGATATTACATCTCAGAGTTTCTGGTACGTATTGTACTATTTTACCAGCGAAAGAAGCTAACTCACTCCATAGGAACGACTGGTATGTGCTACAAAACCATCACAGTTTACGAACTTTTCAATTTTTTTTTAATTTTCACGTGCTTTTGCACTTATATACGTTATCTCTTTCTGGAATTATTTTATGCTGGATTGGATTTAATCACTATACTTTTTAACCATCATACAGGGCGGTTAATCAATTTGGAGAGAATGTAGCAACAGCAATTGCTACAATTTTTGACACAATAGATAGTTTCCTTCTTCCACGACCTGTACATTCTTTATAATTACACCATGTCTTTCAAACTGACGAATTAAGGTCGAGTGGGAAAATGGGCCAGGTGGTATGCATCCAATTGATGCACCATGGAGTCAATTATCCTCTCAATACTCGTTTGTTGGTATGTATTTTTTTTGTGTGAAGCAACTTTTTGTTCCTTGCTTAGTCCATGGATTCATATCAATTTTATTCTTTTAGATAAACTGGAATCAATACAAAGTAGTATTGTTAATAAAGGAGATACCATACGCTTTGAAAATTGGTTGAACGGGTTCAGATATATGAAACAATTAGCAAGAACAGAGACAGTTTGGGGTACATTCAATACAATGTACGATGAAACTCTTAAAATAACAGATCCCAACATGCGTAAAATGTACGTTAAACAACAAAGCAGCTCTTGACGGAACACACTAAAATTGGTTAAACTAGCAAGGTAGCAGGGTTGGTACAGCAATTTGACTACCTGTCAGCTAACTGGACGAGTATGATGACATTGTTTCAACAAACTGTACACGTGGAATAAGGATACCTTCGCAACCTTTTATATTTACTTAGGTAACTACAACTGGTGATATGGGTACAATTATGAACCTAGAGCAACACAGTTTTAACAAAGTAAGCACGTTTTTCGGAGAGCTAGGAACTCGTTTAATTAATTCATTAAAAAAACAGGTTTTCGATAAGTCCGTACTAGCTGAGATAAACGCTATATCAAACTATATTGGTTGCTATAAAGATACTCCACAAAGAGGTATTAATCTCAATATTAATGCCAAAACACTCACATTCAGAAAGATCTCAACGGGACTTCAACAAAATCAGGAAAAATGACACCAGGCCAGTGTTTATTTTATTGTAAAGAAAGTACGTTTGCTATACTCTATTTTTCTCTTAGCATTCGCTATCACGTTTCAATAATTATACTCAATAAATTTCATAATTTGTATGTGATATCTTTGACATCGTATTAACTTTTTGTCTTTCTAGATGACTACGAGTATGCTGGATTACAAGATGAATCATACTGCTTTTGTGGTGATAGCTATGGTCGCTACGGAAAGCTGCAACAAGATTCTTGTGATACTCCGTGCAGTGGTAACAGCGAGCTTCAATGCGGTGGAGTTTGGGCAAACACAATCTTCCAAACAAAGGTACTAGTTTTTAGTAGCTTTTCCCTTGTTCTCTGTTAACTCTATCTCTACTTTATAGAACGTTCTTCCGAACATGATGAAGGTTAGTAAGACTTATCAAGGAGAGAATCCGATTCTTATTGTACCTACAGTCCGTACCCATCTGAAAAAAGGTAAAGAGTTCCCAACTAAAAAAGTTCATTTTTTTTCTTTAGGTGAATCATTGACTCTAAATGCAATGGTATACGCCAAAAGTACTCCAAGCGCACCTATGCTACATATAACTAAAATTGGAGAATCTAACTATGTTACCATACCTTTCGAAGCTGTGTCATCAGGTAATAATTTGAGACAAAAAGGTTTTGTTCTGAACTTTTGTTAAAGGCCGTTTTGTATACACTGTTAGCACTGATGATTTCTCTGATGGATCATTCATGTACTATGTATCTTGCCAAGTGGATGGTGGCGCTGTATACTTTCCTGGTGATGCACCTGAAGCACAACAAACCGTTGTTGTTGAATAGTACATAAATAAACAATTTGAAACGTCCTACATTATATTTCGCTGTTCCTTGGTCATACCACGTGATACAGCCAAGAAAGACTACGTAGTGTTTGTGGGTTTATCTCACAAATTGAATCGTATTGTTATCGCGTAGATCAGAGCTTGGAAGGTGTTTTTATTTGTGAGAGTGCTGAATAGGTTGTTCATTGTAGCTCACATTTAGATTGTTTTGGACAGCTTAAAACAAACCTAGCCAACCATGATTCAAGCTACAACTGCTCTAATTGCTCTTTTATTTGTTGCCAGTGCGCTTTGCGCGAATGTTAACGCCACTATATCAAAAGTAAACAGTATTGGTCCATGCAGCACTTACGAGCGTGAAAAATTAAACGAGGGCTACTTCACGTGTATGTACAAAGATCCTGTTGGTATCCCTACCATTGGTGTCGGTTTTAACCTACAAAAATCTGGAGCACGTGCCCAAATACAAGGAGTAGGCGCTGACTACGATAAAGTACTTGTTGGTACGCGCTAAGAAAATTTCGACAACTTTTTTTATATCACGTGAAATTTGTCCCTGACTTTAGTTCCTTTTTTGTGTAGGTACCGAATGCTTGAACGACGGGCAAATAAGAACTTTGTTTAACCAAGATATTGCCACAGCATTAAGCTGCGCAAAGTCTTATGTAGGCTCAAACTTCAGCAGGCTTACAAGCTCTCAAGGATCCGCTATTGTTGATATGGCGTTTAACTTGGGTTGTCCAAGACTTGGTGGTTTTAAAAACTTGCAAGCAGCTCTTCAGTCATCACCTCCAAATATCGCAAACGCTATTGCTGAAATGAAGGATTCCGCTTGGTGTGTACAAGTTAAGACTAGATGTACTCGCGACGTTGCTTGTATGAACAGTTAATACGCAAATAAAATAAATGCTTATTATGTTGGTTTTGTTTTCCGGAGTATCCTCATCAGTCATTGGTATTGAGGACAAAGGCGTTGTAAATGTCGTATAAGGTTCCACCATACTCCAGAGTGAGTGTGTTAATACGTTTTGAATAGCGTAGTGGTTAGTACGCGACATAAACAATAGTGTACCAGTCATTTACAAACAAAAAAAGCCTGAACAAAGTAAGGTACACTCTTCGAAAGTAAGAGACACCACAGTCTTGCCTCTACCTGTTAATTACAACATATGCGATAGCACAACGTGTTGGATACTTTTCAGCGCTCGAATGCCTTCAAGGTTTATGTGGTAGTTTGGTATTTGCAAAAAAAAAAGTGGTGATCGCATCACGTGACTTTAAATTTTATTAGTCCAGCCAGGGTTTATCTTAAACCACCAGCCGGACTGATGAAACGATGTAATTATAAACTCTTACTAGGAGTACGCTCTACCACTGAGCTACCAGGCTAACCGCCCCTTGCAGATATCACTGCAAGAGGCGTAATCGGCGCCTGAATCGGATTCGAACCAATGACCTTAAACGATGAAAGACACGTTGACTATCTGCACCACATTAGTAGATCTGGGAGATAACTTATTTAACTACGAACAAATAAAAAAGAAAAAAATTGTGGTAATAACTTTCAGCTACGACTGTATTTGTAGTGAGAATAGGGTGATACCTACTGATTTTGTTAAGAAATTTTGTTTTTACACTACTGTCTGGGTGACAACTCATTCTAATATATTTCTCTGATAGCCACACAGTACGACAGATTCAAAGAGCAAGTGACCAGTAAAATAGTTTCCTTTCTCGAACTTGTTACTATTTTGGTCTGAGCGTATAAAAATACTGTGTTGTTCAGAGAAATTTAGTTTTTTTCCATTCTATGTCAAGTCAATTCGAATATTTGGGTGTACACAGTATTCAAAAATGTCATCATGGCCACAAGACTACCAGTTCACTACTCAGGCGTCTATAGCGAGTAGCACAAAGTAGTACAAATTCTGCTGTTTCCAGAAAATAGCAAAGGTTTAGCACATGTTGTTTGCTGCCCATCTTTCGCACGTGATAAGAACAAACACATACCTTGACACTCGTATGTTTGTATCAGCACTTCCTGTATCTCAGACAAGACCGGCTTATTTAATAATCCCGAAGTTGGTTGTCAAAACTTTATTTTATTGCCCGATGGACTCACAAACGCATCAATAATGTCTACAAGTGGCATCACGTACTTGACACTTACTGAAGAAGATGCAGATGAGGCTATAGCCTTAGCTGATAGAGTTATGAGCACAAAAGAGCCAGTAATGATGGCACTTGGTCTAGCTCAGCTTCCAGAAGCTGGTCGCTCTCTTTTTGGGCACCAACGTCAAGTTTGCATTGGAAAGTCTACAATTGCCAAAGACTCAGCTACAGGGAAGGTACAATGCGTCAAAATTTGATAAAGTAGTGAGACAAGCAAACTAAAGGCGTTTTTGATCAGGTTGTTGGCGTTCGTTTCGCTGCAGATTGGGTTGACACCTCAAGTATACCTATGTTCCCTCCAGAAGCTGTAGCGTACGCAAACTTGTGGCAAAGGCATTTTGACGAGTTTTCGAATGCTCATAGCGGTATTAAGAAGCGTGGTATCTGGGCGCATTGGGTCGGCCTAACAGTTGATGTACGCTTGTTTTTATCCCTTTTTCTGACATTTAACTTACTTTTTGACTTTTAGCCTGCCTATGGGCGTAAAGGGATAGGCACTAATCTATACGCGGCGAATGCAAAGCTTTTAAAATCTCTGGGCTTCCAAAACGTTGTATGTGAAAATTCTAGTGCGTTCTCTGCAAGAGCAGCTGAAAGGGCTGGTACAGAGTTGTTTTCAAAGACTGATTACGCTTCGTACACGTTTAATGGCGAACAACCTCTAGCTTGCGTAAAGCCACCTCATGTGTGCTTTCAAATGAGAACACTTAAGTTGTAACAGATAATACACTTTGTGACAAATAAACGGTTGATTACAAGTGACCAGTAAAATTGTGGTTAGGCTCTTCAAGTCAAGTCGTTAACACCACTTCTACTTGCTTATTTTGCCTGGTGATAACGAACGATCATTGTGGAACAAACAAAATTGTATTTGCTATGTGCACCCACTTGAAAGTTTAAGCTTTCCGCGAGTTTCCTGTCATTGTAGCTGTACTACACCGAAAATTGTGCGAGTTTTCTTTGTATTAACAGAATAAACTATTTTCGTACAGAGGTGGTCGCTAAACGTCTATAGCCGGGTTGTGGCGTTTAAGTTTTTGGGCCGGCTACCTATTGAAAGTTATTTTTAGGACTTCTAACTTAAGGGGGAGCAGTCCCTTAAAGTTTCATTAACTAAATTGCAGGCATTGTCATTTAAAATAATGAATTGACCACTAAGCTATCGTCTTTGAACTCTCATCGTCTTATATACCTTCCTTGAACACGTAGCATACCACTATCCCACCATCTTTTAAAGTCACCTTGTAGCTTACCATTTACATAAGTACCGTGCTCATGTAGTTGCCCATTATTAAACCACACCTTATACTCTCCTTCTTTCTTATCATTTACATAATTCTCATGTACTTTCAACAGTCCATTATCACGGTACACCTTACGCTCTCCTTCCCTTTTACCATTGATACAACACCAATGTTCATACAATCGACCATTAGCATGCCATGTCTTATGCTCTCCTTCTTGGATACCATTCAAGTAAGTATACTCCTCTTTTACTTGACCATTAGTGTACCACCACTTGTACTCACCATGTCGCTTACCATTCAACCAACTCTCTTGTCTTATCACATAGCCTTGTGAGTGTTCGTAGTTCTTTAACACTTTTAACCATTTCCCGTGTTTGTTAAGGTTGTAATCAAACCTTGTTGATGTTGCCGCTTGTTTTGATAGTGTAGGCCATTTTAAATACATATCAAGATCCAAATCAATTATATCAAGCTGTAGCTCTACTGGCAAGTCCAAAAGACTGTAGTAATGCGTATTAGCTGTTGTTAACTGTGAGGCATTAGGATAAAACATTTCTTTTTTGAACATACTTTGCGTTTTCTTTCTTCCATTTTTCCGGCCCCTATAAGATGCTCCTCTGGTGTTGAGTACTTTTTTTGACCAAATGGATTTTCTATGGCCCTCACATAAACCCATCGGAAAGTGCACGTGTATTTTTGTAATTCCTGCTGTGATAGCGGACAATAAGTCACCATAAACGTGTGAATATGTGATGTATGCTTTGTAAATCACTCACAAGGAAAGCTCAACAGAATAACAAAAATACTCATAGAAGCTGGCAAACTAAAATTAAAAAGTTAGATGAACCTCTTGGTTGGAACCAATAGTATAAAGCAACGAGACTGGTTTGGAGGAAGACTTAACGTCTCGGTGGCTCAAACGTTAAGGTTTTTATATCTTGTACACGTGTTTAATGCAAAAATGGATCCTCAAATTCAGTTTTCAATAAATGCAAGTTTTTTAGGATCAGAAAAAGCCCCTTTTTCGTAAGGCGTTAGTTTTGATTGAATTTGGTTAGGGGGTTTGTGGGTGTTCGTTGCCATCGTATTATCTGTGCTTGCCACTTTGTGGAGAATATGAGAATATGATTGACGGCAATTGGTCAGCTAGATTCTTCAAACGCCTGGAATTCGAGAGAATATACAGACATTAGCTTCATTACATAAGTTATTGCTTTACAGTTACATGGGAGGTTCTGAGTAAGTTAATACAATCATTTGTCACATTTGAGCAACTCTTGACACCAATAGTTTGAACGCCTTTTAGTGCTTTGATCCCCTCATCTGAAACAGACGTTCCATACAGGTAAATGGTATGAACACCTCTGAGTGCTTTAATACCTTCATCTGTAACAGATGTATGAGACAGGTCAATTGCATGAACACCTTTTAGTGCTTTAATACCTCTGTCTGTAATTGCTGTGCCATACAGGTAAATGGTATGAACACCTTTGAGTGCTTTTATACCTCTGTCTGTAACTGCTGTGCCATACAAGTCAATGGTATGGACACCTTTAAGCGCTTTTATACCTTTATCTGTTACTGATGTGCCACAAAGATTGATGGTATGAACACCCTTGAGCGCTTTAATACCTTCATCTGTAACTGACGTTCCATGAAGATAAATTGTATGAACACCTTTGAGCGCTTTTATGCCTTCATCTGTAACAGCAGTCCCATACAGGTCAATGGTGTGAACACCTTTCAGTGCTTTTACGCCCTTATCTGTAATTGATGTACCAGAAAGGTTAATGGTGTGAACACCTTTGAGCGCTTTTATGCCTTTATCTGCAATGGATGTACCAGAAAGATTGATGGTATGAACACCTTTGAGTGCTTTAATGCCTTTATCTGTCATACGCTTACACCCAGAAAGGTCAATAGTATGAACACACATCAATTGTTTCAGATCGTTGTCACAAACGTCGTTGTCATTTGCTTGGATATTACGGCATCCACCTAACAATGAAAATACTGTGTCTTGACATTTTATTCGAATCGATGTGTTGTTCATGACACCTTTGTATTGCCTGATCTTTAAAATGTCTAGTACAGAATGGAGATGAACCTTCTTATATCCTACAATATCATGTATAATATCAGCCATGACATGACATGATTGAGCAATAGAGAATCTATCACGAGCGCCAGTATGATAAATAATAGTTGAAATGATTTCTGGAGGAAAATCGATAATATTAAGCTCATTACCACGTGTTTCTTGCGTACTTGTTGTGCATTAGATAAACGAAACCACAAAACACGTGTTATTTTGAACGTACTCTAATTTAAATTCATTGGATGGCTTCAAACCTTTATTCTCTATGTTATCTGCGTGCTGTAAAAGAAGTTTGTCGAGACGGTTTACAAGGCTTAAATTAGCTTGCTTCACTAAACTTTCGAGGTCTTTTAAGAACGTTGTCTTGTGTTCTTTCTCAATTGTGTTGAATGTATCTGTGTGGTTTATATTGTAGTACGCGAGTGCTTTTTCTAATTTAAAGCCAGAGAAGCTCATGATGTAATTGTTAAACTTTTAGAAGGACCGTAGAAAATGACTTAATTACTCACGTGACTTAATTACTCACGATTAGTCTCAGCTGAGCCGAAGCGTCATCACCAACATTGTCGCGGGCTGTTTTCGACCAGCAGCTGGAATTGGTTGGAAAATGATTGTCCAAAAATAGTTTTTAAGGTTGTAAGTATGGAACTCTTCGGTAATAAATAGTTCAGATATTTTGCCTCTCGCTCACAACACCCTAAAACGTCTAAAATAGCCACACTTACTCTTATACGCAAGTATAAAAAGGGCAAGCAAAGGCGGAAACTTTTAGGTGGAGTGGATTGTAAGCTTTGTGATGGTGAACTCTTGGAATTGTCCCTTGTTTACAAAATAGATAGAAAGGAATGATGATATACCCATTACTCATAACCTAAACCATTTCCATGCCTCATATGTTGATTAACAGGTGCTAGCATGTAAATAAAGTATACGTTTATTCTGTTCAACTCAGTCAAAAAGCAAGGCTATGCCCTTCTCAAACAGGTGTTTTTTTTATGTTTTGCTCGTTCTTTTGTTCGTTCATACACCAATCCTTATATCAGCTTTATCTCATGATAAAATCTGTTACAATACACGTTAAGTTACTAGTTAACTCAGTTATAACCAAGTTAACCCAAGCATCAGTAGCAGTATCAGTTGAGCACCAATAAAGCTAACACATGCATACGCATATGCATAGAATGTTTTAAGATTATGTAGCTCTTTAACAAATGTAGAAACTGTAGTTAATCCACCCGCAAAACCTATAGATATAGCACCTTCAATAGCAAAGTATGCAGCCCTAATAGATGTTAGGAAGAAAATATTATTCAAACAAAAGCACAAATAAGAAAAAACTGAGAAAAAAATTAACGAAGCTGTGGTTAAATCTCACGTGCTGGATAATGGAAATAAATACGTACGGTGAAGGTGATGTTTTAAGCAGGTATATTACAACACCTGCACTAATTGCTGTGCCTATAATATTCACAGCGAATGTAAAAACGGGAAACTTTGGAAACTTCTTATTGAACTTCCCTGTTGCATAGCGTATCAGAGCTCCTATTAAACTTGTGTCAACAAAAGCACGTGTATTTACAAAAACTAAACTGACAACGGAAAAAATACATACCATAAGGTCCTAGAAGCGCGGCATAGAAAAGAGTTTGTACTGGCAAGTTATTGTCAATAAGTACAATAAGTATAATCAGTCCAGCATTTAGACATAAAAAAATAGCAATGACAGCGATGTCATGTATAGATGAACAAACACCTGTGTGTTTATGATGTTCAATAACACCATGTACATGTTCTAACATTATAAATAAACTGAAAAACTAATAGATAACGTACCAACCCTTCCATTTGCTAATACAGCAGTTGTCTCATTGAAACGATTAGTGTAGGAAGTACAACACAAAAAGTGCTCTATGAAATAAACCAATGCTCTCTTTGTATGGTCACCAAGAAAGTAGGCACCGTGAACCCACGCAATACCCACAAATAATGTTAACAGACCAGATGTAATCTTCATATTATTGTTAGCACGAATTGACGAACACAGAGAAAAAAAATAGTAAGAAAAAAATAAGATTCTGTTTGAGTGTCAACATACACTTCTATCCTTATAAAAGTTTGTAGAAACAGCTACCATCCAAGAAGAAAACGATGTAACGCTTCCTAGGTAACCAGTACCAAACCCAGAGAAATACTCTGGGTTATTCGTGAAAAAGGAACTAGTCTTTAAACTTGCGAAAAAACCCATCACAAAAGCGCCAAAACCGTTAGAAAGGAACTCTCTAGATCAAAAATTAGTAACTCACAATATTACATGTTATAATAGGCAGTAATGAAAGCTCTAAAACGACGATGTGCGAACGGATAATTGATTTCAAACGTTTTTGTTTCATTTGCTCTGTAATAGGTCGGTATAGCGTTTTTAAATGTAACTGAGGCGTACGGATACAATGCATCAACTGGGAAAGTCTCATTAACAGTTGGCCATGTTCCTGCTTTCCAAACTACTTCAACTTGTAGTTTTATCAACGCAAAACGCGTTATTTCACCCAAAGAAGCGAAAATCAGTATCAGAAATACTTCCCGAAGCTAAATACCCTGAGTTAGGCGTTTTAATCTATTGTGTTGCTTATTTGCGCGTAATAGGCTAATATAAGCTCAAGCATTTAACGAAGTTTGTTAAAAACGCTTGACAACCACGACGTGCGTACCGGATACAACTTACACATCTCTACATACGTTTGTACTCATTTAGAAACGCTGATTGCAATGTGGCTTAAGTTGCCTATAATTTTAGTATCACAGCAACAATGAGTGAGCGGAGGTTGTCAAGGCGTGTGGATTCATCCTCAATAGCAGCTGTAAAGAAAAACAGGCGCCGTAGCGTTATGTTTCGTACAAGCGGTAGAACGTTTAGAGAAAGAGACCAAGAGCAATCTAGAAAGCTAGTCGAAGATCAACGCAAGTTTGAAGACCAGTTGCGCAAAGATGAAAAAGAATACGCAAAGATACGTGAAGGCTGGAATAAAGCCGATAGAGAGCGTAAACGTAAAGAGAACGACGAAAAACGCCGAGAAGAGAGTTTTAAAAAACAACTCCTTAAAAAGAAGGAACAAGCTGAAAAAGAAGCTAGAGCGCTTTATGAAGCTCATAAGAGGAAGAATAAAATAAAAACAGAGCGGTACGACTATTGTACTTTAATATTGTTTTGTTGTTGCTGAAAACGACCTCTTTTGTACTCATTTCGGCATAGGTACAAAGCCGAAATAGAACGAGAGATTAATAGTCTCAAACGTCGCAAGCTAGAGATCGATATTCGCAAAAACGAGCGTATAAAGCGCTGGAAGCTCAAAACCAACGATAAAAACGAAAGGTAAACAAACATACTTAAACGGTCACTAACAACCCATTAAAGACATGAACAACTCCAACAAACATGGGTTGAGCGACTATCTGAGCGTATGAAGGAAAGACAGGAGTACAGACGTATTCAGCTTCGAGAGAGCGTGGAAGCACGAACAGAGTACGATCTCGATCACCATCTTGATTCTAGTGGTTAATATAGACTTTAGACGTAACTCTGTGATGCTTTACAGCTACCATAATACGTGGGACGAACGACGTATTAAGGCAAAGCAAGAATGGAATGCTAAGCATCCTTGGCAACCACCTAAGAAACTTGTTGTCAAAAAGATTGCGTTTGTACCCAAAAAAAGTAAGTTTTAATTTCTTCTGTTTTCTTGAGCTTGGCCTTCGAATAAGTGGTTCTAAGCATGTACAATAGGGGTTAAGAAACCAAAGAAGAAGGATGAAGGTGATTTGGATGACCTTGGGCTATCTGATTCGGAAGATGACAGCGATGATGAAGTTGGTGATTTGAGGTTAGGATATTGCGTTCGCCTGATTTCTAATACTTTGTTAGCGATTTAAAGAACGATTTGGACGCTGAGGATGATTTCTTCTCATCACGTGAAGATGAGGAAGTAAAACCTGTAAATGGGTCTGAAAGTGCAGGTATAGATGATGCACAATCAGAAGATAGCGTTGATAGCAACGCTGATAAAGAAGATATTGACAAAAAACAAAAGGATGAAACTGAGAATCCTGAAGATAAAACAGATACTGTTAGCCCTGAAGAAGATTCTTTTGCTGATGTCGATGGGTTAAGTGATGAAGAAGGTCTTGACGGATTAGATAGTCCACGTAGTGGAAAAGAAGATATTAAAATCGGTTCGAAGCCCGAAACAGATGAGCACAAAGCAAGTGATGAAGAAGATTCGTTTAACGATGCTGACAGAAAAAGTACCGGCGGCATCAAGTTAGATGAACATGAAGATATCATAGCAGGTGATATACACCTTGATATTGATTTCTGTGGAGGAGATGATAGTTCTGAAGATTTAAGCGATGATGAAGACTTAGATGGCTTAAAAGAGAAAGTAAATCATTCAGGAAATGAAGTCGATATTGACTTCTCTGATGATGATACAGCATCAAATAATAGTGTCACAGCAGGTGATATTCATCTAGATTTTGATAATGTGGATGATGATATTGAATTGAGTGATGAGGATGAGTTTGATGATGAAAAACTTGAGAAAGACTTAGACGGTTTAAGTGATTTTGGTGATGATTCTGCTGGAGATACTAAAGTACAAGATGACGATAAATATGATAGTTTAAGTGATGAAGATGTAAAGCTAGGCGATAAAGATGATGAAGACTCGTTTAATGATGTAGATGGTTTAGATAGCTTAAGTGACGATGACGTAAAGTTAAGTGATGAAGATGTTAAGTTAAGCGATGCAGATGAAGAGGACTCGTTTAATGATGTGGGCGGTTTGAGTGATGAAGATGTAAAGTTAAGTGACGAAGATGAAGAAGACTCTTTTAATGACGTAGATGGTTTGAGTGATGACGATTTGAGTAAGTGCTTCTTTTTTCAATTTTCCAATTTTTTCTTCTTTGCAATTTGCGTTGTACACGTGTTTTGTTGCTAGAGTAAGTTTACTTTTTTTTGTTTTGCTTACTTTATGTTTAGAATTATCAGATGACGATGTTTTGAGTACAGAGGTACGTATTGTTTTTAGTAGAAATTGCTTCAAAAAATGTTATTTCGTGATAGTACTTTTACCAGCTTTGGTTTGTTGTTGTACCTTTTCTTAACTCTTTAACCACCTATTAGGATGAACCTAAAAAGAACGGCGATGATGTAATGGATGAAGATAATTTTGATGACCTAGATGATGACGAGTGGTAGTAGAAACAAAAGTTTTTGATCACTAAGTCAGTGTTGACTTTGTATTGTAATTTGTAGTAAACGTTTATTACTCAACTATGTAGCTTTTTCCTTTCCTTTAAACACCAAAAAGGCGCCAAAACGCTCTATTTTCTTCGAAATACAACGGGACTCCCGTCACAAGTCAGCTGTAGTCTTAAACAGCGCAAATCGCCTTCATCTGTCTTAGGACTGCACTTTTTCTTTTATTATTTTTCACGCGGATTTTTGCATTTTTTTACCGCAGTTTGACTTTTTGATTACAAATGCCAATTGGTCACTTTTTCGCAGAAATATAGTACTTGAAAAAAATACCCCTTCCAAACACCCTCATATTTCAATATGAAGGTGGTGAATGCAATACAAAACAGCCGTTCATTAGGTGTCACAAGCTCGTGATATTTCGTAGAAATTTGCAAAACATGCGGTAAAAAATTGTCAAAATCCGCGTGAAAAATAAAAGAAAAAGTGCAAGTCCTTAGTTATCAGCTACAAGGTTGATTTCTTACTGCTATTGAGCTATTCTGTTAAAAACTGTACAAAAAGCTCAGATAGGCTCTATCAGGAAAAGACTGACTTGAAGCATTACTTGGAGAAGTCTCCACGCTAAAAATGCAGAAATTAGAACAAAAACGGAAGCCAAATTACAGTACTCGGGTTTGCTCTGTTCTACAACTTCCAAATGAACTTCAGACGTACATATCTACGTTTGATCGGGAAACGTTCTCAAAGTTCCACGTGCTATCAAAAAGAGCTGCTACGAACACACATTATGATCAAAATCTGAATAAAAAAGGTGTTTGGATTTTTTGGTATGATGATGGCTCTCGAAGGAAAACAAAAACGATGTTCAAAGGTAAGCGACATGGAGAGATGAAGAAATGGTATAAGAACGGACAGTTATTGCTCCAGGCTTGGTACAGCGATGATGAGATGCATGGTTTGTATAACAGTTGGCATGAAGATGGACAATGTCATGAAGAATGTACTTTTGCTAGTGGCCAGGAGAATGGAGACGTAAGGCGGTGGTATGAGAACGGACAAATAATGGTACATAGTAAGTTTGTTCACGGAAAAAGGAATGGTGAGAGCAAGGTGTGGCATGACAATGGACAACTCGAATGGGAAACCTTCTTTGTTGATGGCAAAGAAAATGGTGAATACAAAGAATGGTATGATAATGGACAGATGCATATTGTTACTGTGTATGTTGACGGCTTAAGGCAAGGCGATTTCAAAACGTGGTATAAGCACGGTCAAATAAAATCAACAAAAAAGTATGTTGACAACAAGAAGCATGGCGAAGTCAAAGAATGGTATTATGAAGGACAACTTGCACTGAATACTACATTTATTAATGGCGACCAAAATGGTGAGCGTGTGGAGTGGTATGAACATGGTCAAGTTAAAGAACAAAGTACATGGGTTGATGGGAAAAAAAATGGTTTTCACAAGCAATGGTATGAACATGGTCAAGTTAAAGAACAAAGTACATGGGTTGATGGGAAAAAAAATGGTTTTCAAAAGCAATGGTGTGAGGATGGACAACTTGATTGGCAAAGTACATGGGTTGATGGAAAACCAAATGGTTATTGCAAACAATGGCATGAGAATGGACAACTTGCTTATCAAACAATGTATGTTGATGGCAGGGAGAATGGTGAGAGCAAACAATGGTGTAAGGATGGACAACTTGTGATACAAACTACGTATGTTGATGGCAAGCGCAATGGCGAATACAAACAATGGCATGAGAATGGACAACTTGCGATACAAACTACGTATGTTGATGGCAAGCGCAATGGCGAATACAAACAATGGCGTTGGGGTGGACAACTTGCACTACATACTACATTTATTGATGGCAACCAGAATGGTGAGCGTATGGAGTGGTATGATAATGGTCAACTTAACACACAAAGTATGTGGGTTGATGGAAAACCAAATGGTTATCACAAACAATGGGAAAAGAATGGACAACTTGTGATACAAACTACGTATGTTGATGGCAAGCGCAATGGCGAATACAAACAATGGGAAAAGAATGGACAACTTGCGATACAAACTACGTATGTTGATGGCAAGCGCAATGGCGAATACAAAGAATGGCGTTGGGGTGGACAACTTGCTTGGCAAAGTACATGGGTTGATGGAAAACCAAATGGTTATCTCAAACAATGGCATGAGAATGGACAACTTGCTTATCAAACAATGTATGTTGATGGCAGGGAGATTGGTGAGAGCAAACAATGGTATAAGGATGGACAACCCAGAGAACCAACACTAGACTTTTGAGAATGATCTTAAAGAACAAACAACAACGAACATGCCTTAAGTAGTAGACAGTTTACATCGACTAAGCAACTTCCGTTTGTTCACTAAGTACATAAAGAAGTTGCGATGCTTTACACAATACTGATAGCAACATTATTTCACCTTGTGGTTTCCCGTAAGTGTTTTGGCAAGTGTAGTTTTTGGCGGTGAGCCAACTTTTGTTTAAAGACCCAAGTAACAATCTTTCACTACAAACTGTACCTAATCAACTCCAGAAACAACCGCAACGTGGTCTGTAGATACAAGAGAAGTTTTTTTTACACAACAACAAGGCGCTGCAGGCGCTACTGTACGTTGACGAACGTTATTTAAGCATAACACGTTGTTTTTAAGCTAGACTGGTGGAGACTAACCGATCAACCTTATGGACCCACGTGGGGTAATAATAGCATTCTCACAATAAACTTTGATGACCCTAGAATAATATTAGCCGCTAAGGTATTTATTGGGCATTTTTAACCAAATCACGTGCTCAGAGAAAACTGAGACTACTTTTCTTTTTTTTTTTTTCCTTCAAATTAAGAGCTTCGTTTTAGGGCCTTAGTGGAGGTTTCTTACGCGTAGGAGGGTATCAAGCTGATTATGTGACGTACGATATTGATGGCGAATGTACAATTGTAGAACCAAAATTCGCCTGCTTCTCGATGGATAGATGGGAAGCTGTAAACAAATTTGCGACAAACGTTGGTACATCTTACTTTCTCATTCACTGTTGACCTACTTTTGCTTCTTTCTTACGATACAGACCTCTAATATGCAGAGTATTACAATGACATTTACAGTTTTGCTTAGGACTGAAGCTCATATTTGGTCTAAACGGAAACTTTGACAGAAAATCATCAACATCAATGATGAGTTTTAAAAACATTGAACAACTGTTTCAAGTAACTACTCAAGAAGGGTACTCTTTTAATTAATCCAATCACCTCTTTTATGAAAAAATCATTGAAGTCTTAATTATATTAGATTCCCCTCAAAGAATCTTTGGGGATTCGAATTGGGTAATGAATTGTACTACCGTATTAAATCTTCTCTATCTGCTGAAGAATATCTGAAACTACCACCTCTTCTTGAAAAGTATTGGCCTTCCACGGACACCAGACCAAAGTTCTTAGGTACGTGTTGATGTGGTATTAACATCATTGTGAGTTCATCGAATTCTATAGAGCCTCTCAGTGTACTTGTACTTGCTGATATATTGTTCTTAAGGTCCTGACTACAACTTTCAACAAGGCGTAAACCAGTTTTTACAAGCTCCTGCTGATCCAGGAAAAGTTATGGATGTCGTCACATATCATAATTATATTGAATGCGAAATGGACAATCCGTCAGAATACGTCCTAGACCCAAAGTGCCTCGATAAGTGCGTAATCAAAAGTCCAACAAACTAAAACACTTCTTCTTTACTTTGCATTAACCCAAACTACAACTGTTATTCGATTGCCTGATGTGTTTAAATCGAACAACTTTTCTAAAATCTATTGTAGGTCTCAAGATGCAGCAAACGTGATCAACCCTGTTAAAGATAAACTAGCCCCACAAGCTGAATTGTGGTTTGGAGAAGGAGCTGATCACTCTTCTGGTGGTATAAATAACTTAACAAATGTGTTTATAAGCAGCTTCTGGTATGCAGATGTTCTTGGCGTTCTAGGTAATTGACCAATTGTATTAACCTGTTCACTTTACAAACTTCTTGTATAGGTACCAAACGAGTATCAGCAATGTTAAGACAAACATTTGCAGGTGGTAACTATGGGTTACTTGATGCTTTTTCTTTGAAACCAAATCCGGATTATTGGATAGGTACAACAAGTTGTAATTTTTTTTTCCGATTTTTCTTTCTTCTTCTAAGCCTCTTTTCTCTTCCAGCGTACACTTGGCATAGACTTCTAAATAATAAAGTATTAACAACATCTCCAATAACATCAACGAATCCCTCTTTACGATTGTATGCTCACTGTGGAAAGAATCCAAAGGAAGTAACAGTCATCGCTATAAATCTTTCAACAAATCAAGATTTCTCAGTTGATATCAATCTAATCGGACTTTCAGACCTTGATCCACAACGAAAAGAGTACGTATATTTCTACTTGGTAGTCTATCCATACAACGAACTATATTGATGATATGAGTAGGTATCATTTTACTCCACAAGGAGATGTTCATTCAAAAACAGTTCTTGTAAATGGCAAACTTTTGAGCCTTGACAGTGGCACTTTACCTGACCTTGTTCCTACTTCTGTTTCTTCAAACTTACCTTTGAGTATTAAAAGGGCATCAATAGTATTCATTGTGTACTCGGGTGAGTCTACAGCTTGTAGTTAGCACCAATAAAGCAAGTCCCATTAAGTTTAAAGTGTTCAAGTTAACTCAACCAGCTTCATGCACATACTGCCATTGGTACAACTAACGTAAGGAGCAATCAAACTCTCAAAGAACTAATCGAAATCACCTATGGCATTGCAGCGAAAGCACTACTGAGCACTACTGTCTGATTGTTTGTAGCTAATACTATGACAAGGAGCAATAGGAAAGTCTGTGTATCTGATCGTGACAGCTAAGGAAGACGAGGTTCTATTGTCACCTTGTGGCTGATACTAGAGTAATGGTATGAGGATTAACAGTATCATTAAACATCCTTTCAGGACAACATTTCATTACTTTAAAAGGTGGGTGTAATGTTCCAGACCTGCTGCCGGATCACGTACGTCACTGCTTAGTTTTTTTTCTCTACCTTTTTTGGTTTTCTTCTTTCTGTTCTAATTCTAACTTCATTTAGTCGTGTTGATCACTGCTACTTCGCTTTTATTAGTGACATACAAAATCAAACAACTCCCAATAAAACTGATTTACAGCCCTATATCGTGTCTAATTAAAACAAAACAAATGTTGCAGTGTTTGTTCCATAAACTAACACAACCGGAATCGTGGTGCTCTCCATTACATGCTACTCAAACTCCGAGTTTTGAGAGGCCCCCGTGTGCCTCTTGGCTACTTTGGGTATGTGTTCCTGTGTATTCAGGCTGTCTACCATATCATTGCTCTGTAATGCCTAAACTAGGTTTTCTTTTTTGACGTTTTTGTTTAGGGAAAAAACTGATTTGTTAGCCATCTTAGGTTTGGCCATAGATACATGTTCTCGCTAGGGCACGGAGCACGTAGGAAAGACACCAGACATCACACTCAGCGGGAGATTTTTTTGTACGTGAGAAAGCATGTCGAGAAATGATGCTGTTTGGTAATGTGTTATTGTTGTGTTAAACTAAGGAGCAAGGAAAGACGGGTCGTAAGCGTCGCTTTGTTTAAGGTTTGTGGAGAGTTAGGATGTAATTTTCTCCATGCACCTTGAATGCCCAAATTTAATTAGTTGTAACAGCTCTTTGTAATTTATCACGTGGACGTACTAATTAAGCGACTTGGTACCTTTATCTCTACCAATCACGTAAAAACACGTAAGCAGAACGAAAATGTAAGTTGATAGTGGAGAGCAACGTCCGAGAGTCCATAGTTGTGGCAAAAGTCACCAAAAAAATGCGGCTTCGTTGAAAGCGAACAAAGTTTCCAAATACCGCTTCTCAATTTATTTTTTACACGGCGTTTCAACAAACATCCACGCGCACTCGTTAGCCTAATTTAGTAGTTGACCGAAGCGTTGACTTATTGGACAAGCGGATTTTTTGTAAACAAGCAGTAACATCTAAGAACCAACAGAAATGGGCCTTTTCTTTGGTAAGAAGAAAAAGAAAAAGGGAAAGAGTGATGGTTTGGTTAAAGACAAGGATGCTGATGATACAAAAGCGGGCGATTATGACTACTTCTTCAGGTTAATACTTCTTGGGAACTCCGGTGGTGGTAAGAGCTCTATATTAAGGCGTTTTACAGATGAAATATTCGAAGACAATTATTCAACTGTTGGAGTTGATTTCGTACGTTGTCTATTTTTCTTCTTCTCTTCTTTGCGCTTTTGGTAGCTTTCCGATGTTTTTGAAGGTTGGCCCACTTGTCTCCGTACTTTTCATTATAACGTGTATCATGTTTTTAGTCACGTGGGGCGTAGTACTAATGCTCAAAAAAGCAATCTATTTTAAAATGAAAAAAGTGAAATAATTATTAAAAATTTGGAAAATGGCTTTGTTCCACCTTTTCTCATCACGTGATGCCCTACATGTTTTTACGACATCAATTTTTAATATTGCCGCCTTCTTGAAAAAACCAAAACACCTTTTTTGCGCGTGAACCCGCCTAACAAGACAGCGTTTTAAAATACAAATATGTATACTTCAAAGCTAATAATTTGTCCGTAGAAGCAAAAAATCGTTAAAAGCAATGATACGCCTATAAAACTACAAATATGGGTATGTCTATAAAGCCTTTTATCTAGTCTATTTAATATTACGCCTAAACAACGTCGGGTTTTTATGCAAAAGCAAGAAAATAGAATTTTTTATTGTATTATTATTTTTTTTGTATTAGTTTTGAATCTACTCTTCGTTCCCGAATCCACGTGGTCTTTACTAATGATCACGTGATTTTTGAGGAAAAAAAAACATTGTTTTTTCTCTTTGTCTTAAATTATTAATTCTGTTGGTTCGTTGACACGTGAAAGGACACAGCAGGCCAGGAAAAATTCCGAACAATCACAAATTCGTACTACAACAAAGCTGAAGGCGTAGTTTTGGTATTCGATGTTTGCAGTCAAGAAAGTTTTGATGGGCTTGGTGAATGGCTCGTTGAAGTAGAAAAATACGCTGCTGCTGATATACCTATTCTTTTACTTGGTAATAAGAACGACAAAGAAGGGCGCGTGATAACAGAGTCAGTAGCGCAGGTACAATCGTAAATCTATCTTTTCAAAGAATTTTTACAAAAACTTACGCTTCAGATCGTTCAATATAACTCCTTTCTACTTTCTCTACTCCAAACAAATACCAGTGAGACCTCCTAATTATTAGAAAATATTTTTCGGGTTGAGGAGTCGGTGAAAGTGAACAAACGAAAGTTTGAATGATTTTTCTCAGTTAAAATCAAGAAAAGTCGTAAACCATACCTTTTTTCTTTTCATCTCTAGTACCTATCTCATCACGCTTTAGGAATGGGCAAGCGAAAAGGGCTTAGAATACTTTGACGTATCCGCAAAGGAAAACGTTAACAGTACGTCCAGTACTGCATAAACTAAAAAAAAAACTAACATGATTTTTAAAAATAGTCACAGACGCTTTCCAAGCTTTAAGCGCAACACTGGTAGAGAGCAAACAATCAGCAATATGATAATTGAATTTAAATACCCAAAAACGCAATCATTATTGAAATTACATGTAATATAAACGCAGCAAAATGACAACACTATCCCTTCTGTAAGAAAGTATACTTTTTGTATCCAAAAAAATTAATTGTTACTTTCTCCTACAGCTTTACAATGAAGTAATATTGTATCTCACAAGCACACACGTTTCTAAGTTGAGTGAGGTTCTTCATTGAACATTGACAGCACCTTACTTCCTCTCAGTATTGCTTAGAAAACTCGCACCTTTTTTGGAGTCGGGCGACCTTTATTTAAAGTAGCTCCGAACTTCATCGCAGTACTTAGCCGCATCTGACTTCTGTTGAAACAAAGAATTGTTGCAAACGCGTTACAATGGCAGATAATACAAGTGACATTAGTCTCCTGGACTTTCCTGCAGAGGTACAAACTGAAAACAGCGTTTAAGGTGTTTTAAACAATATTGTAGCTATTGGTTCATATTATCGCGTTTTTGGATAATAAAAGGGATATATACGTGTGTATGATGGTTAACAAGGAGTTAAACAGATGTAGCAGTGATAATATGGTACAACAGAGTTAAATACGCTCTCTAAACGGTAGTTAAAAGGTATGGGCCATGCAACTCAAGTCTTTGATTGGTAAAGTACCTGACAACGCTCACAACAACAGAATACGTTACCGCGACATTATTCGACATTCAACAACATCAAAGGTGCGGGTTGTCTTCAAAAACGACAACATTCACTTTCCACCTTTGATACCACTCTTATTTTCAAAATTGTCACTTTCATCAGCCTGTCTACGTCCGTTCAAGTTGATGTTTTATCCACGTGTTAAATACAATTTAAGTCTTTTGACAACACGTGTCAACTAAAATGCCAGTATGTTGCACGTAAATTTTTTGTTCACTCTTTGCTTCAAAAAAAGTATTTTTTCATGCTCGCAGTAGCCATGTTTTGAATAAAATATCGTACATTGAGGTACCTAGAATCGAATGAAGGAACTTTATCAATAACGTTCTTCGAAAAGATAAAGATTGAGTAGAAGTATTTCAATTCGTCATCAATTGCGTTTAGCTAATTTATTTTACTCTCTTAGGCTCTTTTTGCAAAGGGAAAGTATGATCTATCGAAGAGCGATATTCATTGTGATTACAACATTGAAGATCATATTATTGGGTATTGTTACAGAGGAGAGTTAGAAAAACTGTCAAAAAATGCTGATAAAATTGAAGTTAACAAAGTATCTCTTTACCGATCTTATGTATATTATGGCAACTTCTCATACCCATTCATGGTAAAGAGATAATCGTAAAGCAACGTCATCACACTGACATATTATTACCAGGGCAAGATTATTATCAAAGACGGTATGACAACAAAAGCCAAATCAAAACCAGTTTGTTCAGCTCAAGTTTTCTTGAATAGGTTTGTACGTTCCACACATTGTAGAAAAAAATGGACGCGAAAGAAATACACCAGCACTAGTTCTCGCTAATACAGAAGCGGCAGGTTAGTGAATATATTTTATGTTCTAAACTAGAGAAAGGAAACAATTTAATTTTGATGTCTATTTTAGGAACTCCTTTGCATTGGGCTTGTATTTGTGGTCACGAAAAAGTTGTTAGATATTTATTAGATACCTTTTCAGATGAAATAGATGTTGACATAAAGATAAAAAAACACAATGCTACTGCTCTAAAAGGTATCCAAAAAATCATGTGTTCAACGAGTTCGTACAACTGTACCTGTTGAATAATGTGTTGTAGTTGCTCAATCAAATGGTCATCTAGAAATAGCAAGATTACTGAGACAATTCAAAAGAATGAAACGTAGGAAAAACCGCCGTGACTAAATAGTTATTGCATTCTTGTAGAGTAAGACATCTCGCCTTACAACTTTTGTAGGATAAAAACCACTTTGTTATCTTCCTTACTCAATAATTTGGATAATAAAACATATTATACAACGCCATGTACCATTTGCAATATTAGCAGATATCACCAAGGTTCCAGAAACAGTGTTTTGGGTTCCTGAGGCTGAAACCTGTTATTGCGGAAGTTCGAGGCAACTTTTGGGTTCAGGAACACTTCGCTGAATGTGAATGCTTCCTCTTCGGTTTGGAAGATCCTGTCAGGGTCAACACCTTGCGTACGTGCTGCATCGTTTGTATTGGTATACAACCGTCAAGTTGGCTGCGCCGCTATTCGATGAACAAATAAAAACTTCCGCTTCGATTTGACTCTTATTTTAAACAAGTACTTCCCTTGCTTCTACAATGACGATGTTTACAAGATATAAAGGTAAAAACCATATTTTGAGATGGAAGTTCATTTTCACGTGCGTTGCAAAATGTTTGATGAAGCGACTTACGTCGAACTTCTTGCGTTTTATATTATTTTATGTAAAAGAGGCCCAAACGCCTTATTTTCAACATGTAAACGTGCTGTGGGCCGTTATCTTCTTGATGAAGGATCGGTGTCTTTGCGATCACCGTCTCTTCATTTAACGATTGTGCGTCAATCGCCATTTTTGTGGAAGCAATACACTTGCGACAACTCTTCATTTACTAGACGGCATCAGGACACGTTAGTGAATTCCAACAGCTCCAATATATATACTTTATCGCCAACTAAATCCTTTGTAGTTTACAACATGTCTTTACATATCGCAGGTACATATTTAAAAATGTTTGTGGCTCACTTTTGTAAGCCTTTTACGGAGATGATGATAAGGTCAAATTGTTATTAAAATCAGGAGCTGCCATTGAAGGTGAAGAAGGTGCAAAAGACACACCATTGATTACAGCAGGTATTGTTCATGACACCCTCTACACTGTACTAACCGCTATTAGCATTTTACGGACATGTTAATGTGGTTAAAACGTTACTGAAGGCAGGAGCCAATGTTAATGCTACAAACAAAAAAGGGAAAACATCTTTACATGGCGCAGGTACTTATCATCTTCTTTAAAGCAACTACCCACATTCACAATCTAGTTTACCGTGGTCACCATGATGTGTTCCGAATATTATTGGAATCAGGTGCCTATGTGAATGTTTTCAGTACATCTTTCCATGAAACACCTTTACATTGTGCAGGTAATCATCAATTCAATAAAACTGGGTACTAATAATTACTAGCGGCACAAGGGTATGATTTAATGGTCGAAACCTTGTTGAAATCAGGTGCTGACATTAATGCCCGAGATAAACATCAACGTGTACCTTTACATATTGCTGGTAATACCTCAAGTCACTAAAATATATCTTACTGTATTATTAGCCATAGAAGGGAAAGAATCTATTGCTGCATTATTGTTAAAAGCAGGCGCAAACATTGATGATAAGTGCAAAAGTCTGCAAACACCATTACATAAAGCAGGTGAGGAATTTGTCTAACAAGACACTTTTAGTTACTCTATTTAGCTGATGAGGGACATAACAAAGTAGTTAAGCTACTGTTAAAACTTGGTGCCAGTATAGATGCTATCGATACCCTAACACAAACGCCTTTATATGTAGCAGGTACTAAACTGGCTGTTTTTAAAGCAGCGCTATTAGATAACTAAGTATATTTAGCATTCAGAGGACATGAAGCTGTTGTTAAAACACTATTGATGTCAGGGGCCAATGTTAATATTGCAGAGATGGATGATGATCATTTAGATGCTGCAGGTAGAGTGAGTTTTAATAAGCCAGGTTTACTAAATCAGTTAAGTTTCAAGTAAACGTCCTTCCATTATAACGCTACTATTAAAAGCGGGAGCAAAGATAGACACCTCCACTGATTATTGGGATTCTTGGAAAAGACAAACAGTTATCGACTATATCATTAAAGGAGTTGTAGAGAACAATGCCAATTTTGCAGATGCATTCAGATACATGATGTGTCAATTGCCAAACAACAAACTTGAATGTCAATCATTTTGGTTAAAAGAATTAAACACAAATGCATATTGGAGATGTATACTTGCTAACTGGCTACGCTATTTGGTATGTTGGATCGTTAAACTTATAGTACACACTCAATACTAATTCTGATATCTACAAATAGCCATCACAGCCTTACTTTGAGCTTGCAATTGAAAAAGGGATTTGTAGTTTGATTTGTACTTACCATCCAATCCTCGTTCTTTCTCAGGTTTGAAACTTCTTAAAATGGGCAGTAATTGACACGTTTATTTTAGAGTTTTTGGCATTCAAACCAGGAATGTATGATGGGCATCTTACTGGACTTGCCAAAGGACATGTGGAACAATACACGTGATGCCATTGAACTGGTAAAAAATGATTCCTTGAGGGCAGTTGTACATGCCCATTGTGTTTCAAAAGGATGGTGTCCTCAATACTTCTTGGGTGAACAAGATGATTTGCGTGAGTGCTTTATCAACTAACAAGGTTCAATACTTACTTATTGTAGAGCGTTGTGACGATAAAAGGGTTGTGTGCATCCATTGTGCTAAACTACATCACCGAGAATATTCCTACTTATGTATTACAATTAAAGAGAAAAAAGACTGGCCCAATTTTGACCCTACTTGCATTCACAAACAAGACATTCCAATCTCAAAGATACTTGTTGACCAAGTTAACAGTACGTCACATGTCATCAGAGGTGAACACAAGTTAGAGCATGTATCTGATAACATTTGGGGAATGAATGAACGACTGAGATACGCACAAAGCTGGGATACTACAAACAATGGGTGAGTCATAAAAATAACAACTAATGATTATTGACATTATACAACAAAAAGGGATTATGTCAAGAAGGCAACACATTACAAGACTTTGAACCTTCTCGATTCAAATGACATTGTCGCCAAAAGAGAGTATCTCAACTTACTTGATCACATGTCTAAAATGAAAGGGTTTGAGTTATTCGAGATAACTGAAGCAGTTCTTGTGAACAATACTGTTTTGAGTGATAAATTCAGTGCTTACAACTCTATACTTGCTCATAGACACAAGTACGTTTACCACTTTCTATCTTTGTTTGAATTTCACAAAGTTAGGACGTTACCAAAGTTATTCTGTAAACGTGACTGGGAGAAGAGTCATGCCAAGGATATGGTGCTTCAAAAGTTCAACGATCTTTGTTCAGTCTATTCGCAAAGCTCTAATGAAACGGATGAAAAAGTAACAACACCTACAAACTAGTAGCTTGTGACTCCCTTTGCTAGGTACCAGTGATTTTGATGGCTCATGGTACTTCAAAACAAGCCGCTTGGAGTATTGTACAAGGTGGTTTTGGGACAGTAAGCTCATTGGACGCTGGATTCTATGGACAAGGCATATACTTTACAGTAAGTCTTCAAAGGCAACATAAAAGTACATGCTAAACTTGAAAAATAGAGCAATGTGAGGTATGCTTGTATGTACGATACATCAGGACCAGAGAAAACATTGATATTGAGCTTTGTTACGCCAGGAAACACCTACCCTGTACGCCTTTGACTTGATAATAGTAGGTCTAACTATGATAATAGGCAACAGAAGATCCGAATGGTCCTGGTAATCTACATGGAGCACCAATAAAATCGGGATATCAAAGTCATTACGCATGTGTAAACAGAAAGGGTAAACCATTTAAGATGTCAGAACGTGAAAATACAAAGTCAAAAGCTGTTGAATACGATGAACTTGTTGTAGCACAAGGTACTTTTCAATAAGAATACAGTGTCTATTTCTGATCTTTACAAGATGATCAAGCAATTGCACGTTATATAGTCACACTTGTGAAGAAGAAGCGTAGAGGCAAAAATCGTTCTGTTGAAAACAAAGAAGGAAATATCAAAGAACCACAAACAACGAAATCAGACTGTTCTGATGATGAGTTTTCTGATGATGAAGGAGACAATGAATTCATACAAAAACGGTACTTAACGCTATTACTGTATTCAACGCTAACAAGTACAAGTAATCTATGGGGAGCGAATGAAGTCAGTGAAGAACAAACAATATCTCCAAATACACAAACAGATATTGTCAAGAAGACTCACGAAACACAAGCTCCTATAGCTTCTGTAAAGGTATTGCCGGATGTTGTGGAACCTCAATTCTTGAACTTGCAGGAAGAGGTTAACTTTTTGAGGCAGAAAATTGAACTACTGCAGCGCGAGATCAGCACATTGAAGCAAGAGAACAGCTTAAAACTAAACCAACAATAAAGTTGATGAATCAATCCACTACACTATCACCCAGGCACAAACCTATCTTCCTAAGTGTAAACACATAAAAGAACAGTTATTTTATACATCTGGATGTTGTTGCTCTTTTACCAGTGGTCATGTAAAAGCGCTAGCTCCAATGAAAACATAACATTGAGTCAAATTATAACACCTGACAGCCAGCAACATTTGAAGAAAAAAAAATTTCGTAGTAAAACCTTTCCAAAGTTTTTTCACACCGTTGCTTGTTCTTTTAAAATGATACCTTTGTTTTAATACCAAAAATTCACTTGTAACTCGACCACAAAATCAAAATTTATGGTTCGTTCTCAGTCCACAGCGTTGGAAGGTAGTTATTTTCAAGAATAAGCCTTGGATTTCTATCGTCAAGCATACACACTTGCTTTCTCTCTTCAGGAGGTATGCATTCCTTGGAGCTCGTATCATCCTTCTGCAGCTTACATGTTAGCCTTAGTAGAAGCCTTGCTGCTATTGCTGCGAGACTAGAAGTACAAAGTTAAAGAAAGAACTGTTGATGCATGCAAGCATTGTACTTATTTCGAAAGGTTTAGTAGCAGAGTGGTATCCTTGCAGCCACGTATGTCAAATGGAACTCTTTGTCATTCCAAAACAAAGAAACCAAAGAAATGACAGACTATAATGTTTGTTAGTTTACTTGTGCAACAAGAGTACACGAAATTACCAACGAGGCAGATCTCTCCACTGAAAATTATGACATAGTACCAATGACTCAAACGTGCACAAGCATGTCTAGCTAACACTTGCCAAAGGCAATCAACAAAACAAGTAAACACCAAAAGATTAACGTGCCGACCAAGTCATCTCACCTACATGCATTATCGACACAGTAACCTTATCAATAATAAAGACTATATCATCTTATATTTGAACTACCGGCAAAAAATTAGAACGTCCGTTAAAACACTAAAACCCGAAAAGTTGGTAAATTTCTGACGCATTCCCGATTCTCCGTTTCGGTAAATAGAAACTCCTCCACATCATCCTAAAAGTATTGTAATCATGTTAAGAACACTAGTAAACGCAGCACAACGTCAAATGGGATCCACCTTCGGTATTATAAAGGAAGAAACGCCAGATCATACAGTATTGGCTAATAAAGGGTCCTATGAGATTAGAAAGTATCCTTCGCTACTTATAGCAGAGACAACGTACAATGGTACGTGAAAATCGTTACTTTTCTTAAAACGCATAACGTTATGCTCAAACGCGTTAATAAATCACTTAGGTAACGATTCTATTGGTTTTAGGTCACTAGCAGGGTTTATATTTGGAAAAAACACTGTTGGCGATACAAAGTACGTACACAAGCGCTGTGACAGTATTAAAGTATTTTTAACGCTTTTTTACAGTACAAGTGCCAATGTCGCGATGACAGCTCCTGTTGAAATTAAAAAGCTTGACAATAAGAGAATCATGCGTTTTATTATGCCATCAAAGGTAAACCAAGCATTTTAAAACTCTCTACTGTTGTCGGGTTTTTTTGCTAATATTTCTTTTGTCACTTAACTAACTGCCTTCTAAGTACACTATTGATACTCTACCAAAGCCTAAAGATGCATCAGTTGCAATAAAACAAACTGAAGGTCTCATAGTTGCTGTTAGAAAGTTCTCTGGATACACAGGAGATGATAAACTAAAGACACAACGTGAAGCACTATTGTCAGATTTAAACAAAGACAAAGTCACATTAAACCCAGATGAGGACTGGTACTACAACCAGTATAACCCACCATTGTACGTATTATATTACCACTATTTTCTTGTTTTGTAGTTGTGAGATTTTCTCACGTGATACCTTAGCACATTGCCATCAATGCGTACAAACGAAATTTGTATTCCAGTGAAATTCGAAAGTTGAGTTTTAGTTTGGACCGATCATCATACTCCCCTTGTATATTAATTAACAACCTTTCTTTTAATCTCGTTATATGAATTATCAGTTGCCCTATTTAAGCCTGCCTGTTTTTGTCAATACAGTTGTTTCACATCTCGAGTAAACAAGAAAACCCAACTCCGAATGTACTTTTTCTGTTGTTCGTTACTGCCTTTACTGTGAGTTTCTGTAATATCACGTACATACATCGCAATGAGCCATACAACTGGGAATTGATGCTTAATTAAGTGTAAACTGTTATTCCGCAGCAATTACATTTAACGGACCTTGAGTAAATAATGACAACATTAAATTGCGTCTGTGACATCACACTAATAGTGTGCTTAAGATCACATCAGCTCCCAACTGAAAAGCTGTAAAATAAAATAGGGTTCTCGTATCGTTCAGTAAACAAGAATCTGTTTCGGAACGTCACGTGATTTTATGTGGACGATATACTATGCAACGATTATTGGGTTTAGTAAACTATCTATGTAGTACTCAAAAAAGGTTATTGAAACCCACATCAGGATTCCTTTGGTATCTAAACTCGTCTCAAGAGCTCCTGCTATCTAGTGTACGGTTGCAGTTTTTGGAGTTGCCCGAATGTAGTTTTGTGTTCAGGAACTTCTCCTGTAAGGTAAGAAAACCATAGAAGCACCCAACCATTTTGCACGTTACCCATTACTTACATCCTCACTGCATTGGTAGTTGTACGGTAGTACACTATAAACTCCAAAGGCGCTAATTGGATCCATGGAAAAACTAGTAACTCCGTGTTGCCTTACATAACTATAACGAGCATGTATGTAAGCAGTGGCAACAAAAGCAAAGTTCCTTATTTGTTCGTAACAATGTTTCTTACAGCGCACAATTTTTTTCTGAAGAGTCAACGCTAGTTATCCCTCGCTATTTTTTTGCGTTTCTCGTCCACGGAGCTAGCAACAACGGTAGCCCATTCTATACAATCTTGTTAGACTTATAAGTATACAACAAGCCCTACAAATGCCTTCTCTATTCAACCTACAATTTAAAACTGAAGGCGTACCATCAACTGAAGTAGTACAGATAAGCATTACAGTCAATGGTACGTAGCGATTGGGTAAATACCCAAGTTAAGGGTAAAAAACAAAAAATCCGTTCCAATCAACTTTCTAAACTTTTAACAAAACACGTGATCCAAACGACGTCAAAATTTTTTTTCGCTTCCGTGCAGTTTTTTTTTTTTGGTTTGTGAAAACTTTTGTTGTCTTTCTTTACTCTTCATGTCTAATGTTTTACTAGATGTCAAGTACGTTGCTGTACAAGATGATAAGGTTAAAAATAAACACAAAGTACGACAAGTCCTATGGCCAAGGAAAACACTCGCTTTGGTTAGAATACAATCACTGGTACGTACACATGCCGACTAGCGTCGCAAGTTATTCTGAAGTAAAATAGTTTTTTGTTTCTGAAATTTTTTTTGTTGATAAAAAATTGATCACGTGATCTCTTATAACGAACAGACACTTCGTTTAGCGTCATCTAAAGACATTACAATTTTCAGATATTCTTCGCCGATTGTACAAACGAAATTTACTCAACTGAGACAAGTCGCGAAAACACAGCGACTTCCTCTTGTTTGGTAGATTGAAATTTCGTACTCACGTGTTTCGGTTTTTTTCCTTTGTTTTTTTTTCGAACACAAACGCTCTTGATACAGTTTTCAATTGAAATTTGAACGACTGGTTCTACCCCTTAAATATACACCTACCTATAGCGCTATAGATTTTTATTTCTTTTTGGTTTTTAACCCACCACGTTGTGCGTTGAACTTACTTTTTTTCTTTTAGAATGATGCACGTTTTTACACAACATACTCTATCGTCCTACCAGATAAATTGAATGGTCTCTTTACTAAGCATTCACAACCTATAAAAGTACCTGGAACAGAGAGATTTGGTAGCTGTACTGTATACATGAAGTGGAGGAAGATCCGATCACGAACAAGGTCCAGCACAGTCTAAAAAAAAAAAAACTTAAAAAACCGCCATCCGATGACAAAAAATAACTTTTGGTTTAGTAAGAAGAAGCAAGCTAAGAAAGCAGCGCATAGACTTCGTACATCTAATCTTGGCAAGTATATTGGAGGTTAAATGGGTCAAATAAAACCTATACATGGCGTCTGGTGGCTAAAACCCAAAAAAGAAAGAACAGAAAAAAAAAGAAAAGAAAAAAAGTATTGTAAAAATAACCAACTTGTAAAACAGATAAAGTAAAATTGTATTATTAATTAAACAAAAGACAATAAGATAAAAGAGTCCGGTAACTTATTTTAATAATTCATAAAAAACTACACAAGCTAGAGCACATTTTTTGGTTGATTTTATTTTTTGCTTACCCTTTTTTTCGATCCATTCTTATTGACAATAAAGTGCTACGTGGAGTGACTGGTTAAGAATAAGAATGTATTAATTGATTGCGTCATCATACAAATAAAAAGGCAAAGGTAAGACGTTCACAATAAACCTAGTGGAGTAATAATTGAAACTTCGAGAGTACATGTATCTTACAACACGTGATTATTAACAAACCCAGACGCCTGTTCAAAAGAACGCAGGTGCGCTTTTAATTATTTCCACTCAGCCAAATTTCATCAGGTCTGGTTATCTTGTATCCAAGATATTGGTAGGTTTTATGAAGGCGCCAGACGAAAGGATTTTTTCAAAAAACAACTATGTCGCAAAGCCCTTATGATTTTTGAAAAGTTTTATTTTTTTGATTATCTTTCTCGTAATCATATATTTCCCAACCAACCAACCACGTTAATATTTTAAGTTATTAACTATTACCTTCCAACCTCCAATGAATAGAGGAAAGAAGTTAATTTCTAAAAGTACAAATATTACCATCGGAGTCTTGCGTCACCTAAAAAAAGAACATCAGAAAAAAAAAGATGTAATTCTCATTCGGATCTTGCTAAGTGACTTGCCTTGGTAGGGTTTGGATTGACTTTGGCTACAAGTTTTAGTTTACCAGTAACAGGTGTCTTCCAGTCATTTTCTAGGAGACCACCAGTATCGCCAGAATCAGGGTTGAGACACCAAAAAAAGTTGTCTGTGTTTTCGGTTTCCACTAACCACGTAGTGTATGCATCAAGCCATTGCTTCAAAACAATTAAATAAACAAGTATGTCAAAAGAACGTACTCCATCTGATCCAGTTAGTTGACCACCCCATTCTCCAATGACAATAGCGTTGCCTAAGGAACGTCAACAAAGCACGTGCAAAAAATCTTTCGTTTTACATACCTGTAACATTCGGCACAAAACCATAGTGAGTGTCCCATATCTCTGGCATATTTGCTGGGAAATTAGGGGCAGCGAAGTATGATTGATAAGCTACAGAAGGACCATAGCAATGAGGAGAGTATACAAGTTTATCTTTTTGAGTTAACTCTACAGGTGCTTCATGAACGCCGAGAAGATTTTCTCCCCTAAAAAACTATTTTTAGATCGCTCGCAACACACTGAATATTGTCGTACCAGAAACATGCGTTAGTACATGGTGGACTCTTGTTTGTTCCTTCGACAAAGATGAGGTACCTGCATACTAAAGTAAGCAAATAAAGAGCTTTGAGAAAAAAAGTGTTGGTAGAAAAAAATCGTACTTTGATCCAGCTGGAGTTGAATGGATATGGTTACCAATTCGTGCTGCAGCTTTATCCCAGTCAGTCTTTAGATCTCCTGTATTCCATGTAGTTGCGAAAGGTTCATTCTTTAGATCAAGGGCAACAACATTCCAGGTGTTAGCGTATCGTGCGATAAGAGTATCCTTTGTAAAAAATTAGATCCATGTTTCCAACAAAACCTAAGTTTCTCGCTTACCCAGCCTTTGATGACCATGGATTCTGGATGAGTTGCGTCATACCATAAACCGTCTTGCATAAACGTGCCTAAGATATAGTGCGTTACAAATGGTAGTCATGGTAAGGAAATGAAGTACGGAAAAACAAGTTAATCTTACCTCCTAAGAAGGAATGGAGATCTAACATTATGAGAATACCGTTCTGTCCTGCGTAATCTATAATTTTATCTAGTACTTGCATTGAAGTCAAACTAGTCATTTCAAGTAAGTAAAAGAATGAGACTTGTCGTAAAAGGGAACAGACACCAAAAAAAAAATCTCAAGAAACAAGATTGTTACGAAATCTTGGCGTACTTTTTGAGGTCTTCGTTCATGTTGTAATAGTTTATAGAATCAGGCATAGTGGTATTATTGAGTACCAATTCTAGGAGAGGAAGAAAATTAGAGTAGGATTGATCGAGGCTTTTCGTGGATGGTTTCTTTTGTTTTGTTTTGTCTTTCAATCTTATTTTTTTATTGTACCTAAGTAAAAAGGAAGTCTCATGGCGTTGAACCCATTCGTCTTTATAAAGTCCAATAATGTTTTATAGTCTGAATTTATTTAGTATACTAGTTACTGGAGCAGTAAAAAAAAAATATGAAAATGTCACGTGACAGTACAAAAAGCAAGTAAAAGTCGGAAGAAAATTGTTAGGATAGTTTCTTCCTTTTTGTGATGTTAAAACTGTTTAAATATTGGCCTACCTTGTGCCCATAACCCATGACAGACATTATTAGTCGTTTCAAAACCGAACCAACTCAATCCTTTTAGATAAAATCGTTCGCCGTTCGCGTGCAGGTGACCGCCAGAAGACGTTAATTCAAACGCCTCTGGGGCACTACAACCAGCCCAGGCATAGATCTAAAGGGTTTTTGTTAATACACAACAGCACTGTGGATAGAGGACGATAATCTAAATAAGCCTACCGTGAAGGAAGATAAGACTATAAGAAATAGACACCAGTTCATGCTTTCAGTTTACTTTGAGTGAAAACAAAAGGGAGGATTTTGGAAAACTTTGACCAAAAAACGATCTAGTTTTCGGCGTGTTTTGGTTCAGAGAACACTGTCGAGTCAGCGTCAGTGCCGATAGTTTCTTTAGAGTTGCACAGATAAATAACTTGCTGAGGAGACTGTTATAGAAAGCTCAATAAAAATAAAAAAGGCTTGGCGAAATAAATCTAGCTTCCCTTTTAACAGCTTTAGCCTTGTTGCAATAACAATATCATCACTATACTGAACGAGGAGACTACAAGCAATGGTGTTCATAAAGGTTCGTTGCTATGTTAGTGGTAGTATACTGGCTACAGAATACGTAGCCCGTTCATCTCAAAAAAAAAAAGAGATAAACAATTATTATACAATATCTTTATTTAACAAGTTCATTGATAGCTTCAGAAAAGTACTCTGGCGTGCATGTCTTACTAAGCCTGTGATCATCATCAACGACTTTTAGAATAATATGAGGACTTTTAGATTTCAATTCTTGACTATCTGCAAGAGGGATAACCTTCAGGAGAAAAAAATGTCAAAAAACGTCATTAAAAAGCTCAAAAATGCTCTAAAAATGAGCTGAAACTTACTGTATCGCCTGTTCCATGTATCACAAATGCAGGCACATGAGAGGGAATGACGATATCATCGTTTGAGATGTAGTTGGCGTAGAAGTTAACTTGTTTGGCTGCTTGAGCGCAAAGTAATGTAGGACCACTCCATACGCGTTTGGTGATACAATAGAGTGCAATAGCGCCTCCAAAAGACGAACCTACCAATAGTCAGCCAAAAGCGGTTGAAATCAAAGAAAGTACGCGTTTCCTTACCTACTACAACGTCTGGTTGATATTCTTGTATTGCTTTAGCTTGAAGAGCTACGCATGCTTCAAGCATTTGACTGACTCGTCGCTGAGCCATCCTTATACCGCCATAAACTACGCCTACAACGCTCATACACATTCCGACGCGAAAATAGGTGTTTGTTATTGCAAAAAGCAGACAAGCTACTCTGGCATGGTTTTAATACGTATTGCGACCTGTTTGAGCGTACCCTGATAGTGCTACGATAGATAGAGCGCCCATAGTTATTAACGGCTTCTTACGGGTATATTTCAGTACTGATTGTATCTCCGAACGCATTGATATGGCGTGAACGTCATGGTGCTTTTCTTGAGATGTTAAAATGAAACCAATCATATTCTCAGTTTAACGCACTCAAATTATTTACTTTACGCCCTCTAGGGCCAGATTCTAGCCCGTGCATGTATAGAACTATTTTTATAAACAAAATGCACAATTTCTTTGTTGAGGGGTACCTTTTATTTGTCTAGACATTAAATATTAATATGTGCTGTTGTTGAAGGTAATGTAGATTAGTCTGTGAACGGTATGTAGCGAATAGTATTGACTCAATACAAAATTCGTCTTCAATAGTGTCTTCTTTGCTATAATACGTATGGCTACTAAACCAGATGGAGTACGTTTATTTTCATCGTTTTGTACTGACAATAACTAGAAAGACTGAAGAAGAGCGCCTGTCATTTGCTACATATGTTTGCGCACGTCTGGGTATATCTAAGTGTTCTCCAGTAGAAGGTCCGCGTTTCTTTTTCGAAAGTTAGTAGTTTGACACTTCGTCGCTCGTCTGATGGCAACTTTAAGCCGTTACAAAAGCGGTCCGCTATTAATCAGTCAAAATGATGCTATAACGTTATAAAATTCTCTAAACAGCTTTGATAGGTTCCAAAGGCTCAGCGGACTCACAGTGCTTAATATCTAGCTTGCACGAACGAATGACGGCAACAAGCAACAACTTTGTTATACACAATTTAGATCGCACTGAGCAGCATTTAAAATCACTTTGGGAAGATATTCGCTCCAAAGCAGACAACGAAAAACAACAAAACACGAGTACTTGTTCTTTGAAGGACTTTGTTAGTGATATGTTTGATCTTTTAACTCAACTGTTTGACGAGTATTTCAATCAAAGTACGTCTACTTAGGATCACGTGTTTCGTGTTCAAATGATGACTTACTTTTTTTTTAGGTTGGGAAAATATTGAAGGACTTGTGGATGCAAACAAAGCGGTGAGGGAATTGTAAGTATTTTTTAATACAAAGACAACAAGATGCTGACACCAAATTTAGAGCTAATCTCAATACTAAAGAGGCTGAGCACAAGCAAAAGTCTATAGATAAAAAGTAAGCAAAATGCAGTCCTGCTGGTAGTGGCATTAAAATCACGTGATTTTATAAAAAAAGTCTCGTGTAATTTTTTTTCTAACATTCAAAAAAGGCAAGTACCAACTGCAGAGATAAATGAAATGATACAGAATGCCCAAGACAAAGACGATGATGATGATTCAAAGGTCAAACATATAGTCACAAGTGAAGACTTTAAAATCGTTGATAAAGGCAGAACATTGTTGTTAATTCATGCTTCTTACTGCGAAGCTTGTAAACGATTAATACCAAATTTTAAAGCAGCAGCGAAGGTATATAAACAATTGTTAACCTATGAGTTATCGTATTCTTATAACTATACAGTTAATCGCAGATATGCCAGAGATTAAAGTCAGATTCGCCATGCTAGAAGGTTTGTTTTTGTACAACTTGAA
The DNA here is from genome assembly GCA_038496445.1 of Trichosphaerium sp. ATCC 40318. Taxonomy (NCBI): domain Eukaryota; phylum Discosea; class Flabellinia; family Trichosidae; genus Trichosphaerium; species Trichosphaerium sp. ATCC 40318. Next base: position 112,475 of record JALMLS010000356.1, read on the forward strand.
AAACGCTGTTTTTTCTGTTTTTTCTGTTTGTAAGTTTTCTGTTATAGGTAGTCTGCCAATGACTCGAAATTGGGCTCTACCAGCACTACATTATGAAGAGTATCCTACATTATGGATGTACAAGTACGTAATTATAAGTGATGTCAAAGACATGACTAAAACAAAAAAACCAGGGATGGTAAATTGGAAGATAAGTTTTCAGGAACTGATCGTTCTATTGAAGCCATCGTTAATTTTGCAAAGCGGTATGTATCAAATTAAAAGACCTGTTTAATTACTATATAACTAACTATTACATAAGGAAATCACGTGATAGAGAAAAAGCTAAACGACATTGGGAGATTTTACGGCAAAAACTTGTCGTTGATAAATATGCAAAAAGATCTGATGATGTTTTAAAGACACAGAAGCAACTCACTAAAGTCTTCGAGATTAGCAAGGTATGTCTCCAAAACCAATTAACCTTGTTTGTTTTAATACCTTGAGTGTTAATTTAATCCACTTTCTGTAGGCTTTAGGTTGTACTAAACAAAACAAGTGTGTAGTCTCTCCAAAAAGAGATTTGACTGTACAGAAACCAAGATTGTATTTAATGGGTGGTGGCATGGCTTCAGGTAAAAGCTCTGTTGTCCGTAAACTACATAAAACGGACGAATTCTGGATGAAGTATGGTAAAGATATCGTAATAGTAGAGGCAGATAGATTTAAAATGAAAGATCCTGTGTTTAAGGTATGTATGCACTATTTCAGAACATTGGACACTTGTTAGATGTGAGATCTAAAACAAATTAGGAGCTTGAAACAATAAAAGATCCTCTAGCTAGCTATCACGTTCATGAATACTCAACACAAGCAGCAGTAAGTACATGGAGTGCACTCAATATTTATTTTTTTGTATTCTGACTTATCTGTTTCATAGTCAGAGCTGTTCTTGGTTTCTTTACACCATAATAGAGATATTGTACTTGATGGAACTATGATGTGGGAACCATTTGTGAAACAAACAATAGAAATGGTTCGTGATAATAAGAACAACTATTGTAGAGGTCCTGGATATAAAAAAGGAGGTAACCATCTTACGTCAAAAAGTCAATGAGTTACGAAATGAAATATTAACTTAACTGACAGAGGAAGAAGTGTATTGGAAAGTGGAGCGACCTGCAGAGAATCCATGCCTAGAGTATGAAATTATTATTATCGGTGTTACAGCACCTGCAGAGACTGCTGTAGCAAGGTATGAAGTGCTTTGAAGAAAGCGTTTTCATTAACAAAAACAACTTAGAGGTATTGTGAGGAAAATTGTTACAACAAGAGGAGTTCCTGTTTATTCGCAGTTGGAGAGTCACAGACAGTTTTCAGTGAATTTTGAAGGTTATGTAAAATCGGTTGACCAAGGTATGCTTGTTGACACATGTCACAAATCAAGGATAACTGCGCTTTTTTTTTCTCCAATTTTGAGTATAAGAACATTGTTTTCTTTGTTTAGACAGTCATATCTTATTGATTCATTCTAGCAATGTTATTTTATAATGGAGAGAAAGATCCAATACTCATTGCCCATAAAGAAGGAAAAGGTAAAGAACTTGAAGTGCTAGATAAGAAGAGATACAAACACTTCATCAGGTAAAAAAATAGATTGTTTTTGTTGTTTGTTTCTAACACGTGTTTTCTTACCTACAGTAAAAAAGATATAAATTCAAAAGCAAAGAGTGCTGCTGAGTTGTTTCCTCAAAAAGACCTTGAATCAAATATTAAAGCGTGTTGTCCAAATCTATTAAAAAAAGTAAAAGCATACTTTAAATAAACAATGATAGTGAAGAACCTTGTGCTTCACTATCAGCTAAGTAGATTTTGAGAATCTGTTTGCAATTCATAAAATATGTTTTACATAATTATGTCTGTATGTTTGTGCTTGTTAAAATAACTGTTGTGCCAGCTAATATGCTATTGTTTGGGAGGAAAGCCAATGTCTTAGTGGCTATCAATAGCACACTGATATTGTGTATATTTGTACATAAAACGCACATACAACACTACAGTGCACTTGTGCGAATTACATTTAGTCAGTGCCTATTTTTTCCAGGATATTAAGTTCCAAACATGAGTGAGAGATTCCATATTAAAATATAAGGAATACATGGTATTATGCACGCTTTTGAGATACTCAGATATGCTGTTACTTGTTGGCGTACACGCATTTCTCAATATTTTTACCTCTGATATTGTGAAACACTTTTGTGAAACTAGAGCATGCTTCCATCTCTCAGTACTTACACACCATCTACTAGACATCTGTTCCTTGTAGTATGTCTCATAAGAAACATGCGAGTCATGTTTGGAGTTTACAGAGTGCTGATTTGGTGGGTTTTTTACAATGTTTCTGATTTTGCTTTCCATGAAATTTTTTTTTTTTGGACAGAGAATGAAGTTTTCACGCGTTGGGTTTATGGTGTTGTTGATATTAACCATAGTTTAATCGTGTTAATATGTCTGTTGAGTTCAGAGTTGAGCTTCGGTCTCACAAATTCAAACACCGAAATGGTTGACATATTCACCCGTTAAACATAATTACATCCCTGTGATGACTATGTTATTTCATAAAATACATGCTATAAGATATGTACAAGCTAAAGTAGGCCTCCTCAAGTCCTTTTTATTAGATGTATCTGTATGATTCTACATGATTTGGTTTTAACGTCTCAACAGTAGTTTACGGGCTTCAGAGTCAATAACTTCACCACCACAAGAGACAGTAAATGTTGTTGGTTGGGCAATATCACATGGGTCCCTTATTACAAACCATTAATATGTTGATGCTAAAAACAAAAAGTAGTACAGAGGTGCTTTTCCTGAGAAACTGATTCCAGATTGAATAGGTACAGGTCCTGAGGATTCTATTTGAGCACTTAAATCGGAAGTACTTGGACCTAGGGGCTTTATAAGTTCATCAGTAATGGTATCGCTGAGTCATACCTGTAGCAATAAAATCAAAACTGCATTGTCCAGTAGCAAGATCTGAAACTACAAAACCGTTCCTGGAGTCTGTTGTTTCTATTATTCCTGCTCCTACCGCACAAGTTTTTGACTCTGGTATTATTGTTCCTATTTCGGATGGGATGATAAATGCTATATCTGAGAATCCAGAAAATGGCACACAATCCAGCTTTGCTGTAACAATGTCACCTGTAAAACAAATGTGTCAACAATAGTATGAATAAATTTTCGTTCTATTTTCATGGCTATAAAGCACTGCTATACTATAGGACATGGAAGATATTTTGAGTTGTAAAGCAAGTCTGCTTCCAAACAAAAAGTTGTTCACGTGGAAAGCTATTTGTTCAGACTCTGTTTTGATGTGAATGTTTGTTTCATACCTCTTTTTGCTGAAGTAACAGGCACACCATCAACTAAAAACTGGTGCTCGCATACTGTAGCTGGTGTAAAACATAATTCATCAATAGTATATGTCACAGATGTCATTACACTATCCAGAGATTCAAAGGAAAGTGTGAATGTGCTTAATTCGTTAACTTGTGTTCCTATAGTTATACATTGTTCCCTTCTTTCGTCTCCTGTACTAAACTGTATGAACATATTGTCTGTTATACTAGTTCTTGCCACCAAGCCAGAGCGTATTGAAGATGCTACACCAACAGTAAAGCAATCTACAGAGTGTAAATACAAGAAAAAGAGCTCGTGTTTTTGTTTCAAGAAATTAACTTACGCCCACTCAGAGCCGAAACATCAACGGATGTTACCGATGTATACTCTATCTCACACCGACCTACAACGTCTGTACCAAACTGAATTGTTAGAAACCCGCCCATTATCGAACAAATGACAGGGTTTGAAGCCATTGACGGGTTTTCGTCAACATGTGCTGTAATTCGTCTCATCCCTCCGAAAACGCCCGGAATATTAGTCTGGAGCATTGTAGAAGGCGTCCCAATAGTCGTTGCGGTTACTGTTACTGCAGCCGTTAGATCATCCACAACACGCGTTGTTATTAACGGTTGGCTCATTGACATTGCTATGAACGCCAATAAATACAGCACGGAACCTTTCCACATCACGTGTTATCAAAAGCTAGCTGTGATTCTCGGAGGTATTGTTTTATTTGCTGAGGTTAAGTTGTGGGGAATCTGACGCTTATAGCTCCGGAGCCCTATGAACCACTAATCATGTCTAATAGTAGATTAACCAGAAAAGTAGAAAAACTAGCAAACGTGCTCTTGGCTTAGCAGCTTCACGAAACCTAAAAAGTTCTGCAGTACGTATCTAATAATTGCTGTTAAATCTATGAGCTTCCAGCAATTTGCATTTTAAGCTCAAGAAATGTTGTTGGGTTATTTTAAAATTCAGTTCTCAATCACGTGATCAGTTAAGTTGAGGTTGGTTACAAATCTTACTTTTAATTGTATTACGCCTTCATTGACACCTTACAAGAGCAAGGTTGATCGTTACAATCATAATGGGTAATAAACAGCCAAAGGCGTGTAATACAACTGATTATACATCTACATTACTGAGCATGCCTAACGAAGTGTTGGTGTGTATTTTAGTTCAATGTATGCCAAGTCAGCTAACAACAACCCGTATCATCAACAAACGCTTCCACGAGCTCACACAGGTGGCTGCAAGGCAAAACGCACGCCTCAGACTCAATGATAAATATGTTTACAACGCTGGGTAGGGATTTTCGCAGACTATTGACAGTACATTCTCCCAGCTTTATAGCTATAAATTAGTACGCACGTGCTTTTTTTGTAAAAGGAATCGACCGAGAGTTACAATAATGGTACTATGCCATAATCTCAATTTTCAGCTCCACGCTGAAAAATCACAACTCATTGATTTGAATAAGTTTTATTGGATTGTAGCTACTGCTGACCATTGATTGCGTTAACAACATTTAACTCTCGGTCGATTTCTATGACATACCCACAATCCTAGTGGCATAAACAAAATTACCTAATGTCATGTTAGAAGCTACGACCGTATACTGCCAAGATGGCATCAATAAAAGTTTGTTTTTTAGGAAGTGAGGGTAAGCAGTTTTTTAATATGTAGCACTTAATCTTTATCACAGGGACCGGAAGCAAGTCAGCTTTCATAATACAATTTTGCCGTGATCAATTCGTATGCGGGATTGTATGATTCTTAACATTAACTTCTTTTAGAGGAAGGACTATTATCCACCAATGGAAAATGTACGTTGTATTGTTTGTGAGCTTATTTAAATCTCATACTTTCTTTAGACGTACCGGTGCGTGTAGTACTTCTTTTGAGTTTCCACTGACAAACATATTAAGAAAAACATGGAAAGTGGATGGGCTTACTGTTAATTACACTATTCTGGATACAAAAACATACGCATGTGGAGACAAGGTAAAAACTAGCTTCAAGTTTAAGAATTGTAATTGTTAATATTACATTATGAGTAGCGTGATTTTTATCTTCCTTGTTCTCGAAGCTACTATGATTGTTTTGTTATTGGATACTCTATTACTTCACAAAAATCATTTCAGGATTGTATTAGTAACTACATTCCTTATATTCTTCCTTCTAAACATGGGAACAGTTTTCGCAAAGTACGTCACAATGCCAGGGCATTATGTGTAATTTTATTTTATTTAGCTGCCAGTAGTGTTGATTGGAAACAAAAAAGATCTTAGCAGCCAACGTGAGGTAACGTATGCTGAAGGAAAAGGTACAAGTTGTATTCTCAAAAGTATATCTTTTTCTTCCCTTTATTTGTTATTCATTCCTTCCTTGACCTTTCTTTTACATTGTAAATTACTTGATTTAAATCATTACTGCCACTGTACACACTCTTTTCCTTCCCATATGGGAGGAAACAGTCGCTAATGTGACGTGCTGGTGTGGCTTTTTTCTCTTTTTTTTCTGATTTTTTAACAGCTTTGGCCGACGAGTATGGTATTCCCTTTTTCGAAACATCAGCAAAAACAAGAGAAAATGTTGAAGAGGCTATGATATTATTAACAAGAGAGTATTGGAAAAAGATATGCAAAAAGAAAAGGAAAAGGAAGAAAAAATGGAGAAGCAAAAAATAAAAACAACCAAAAAAGTTTGTTCAAAGTGCGTTCAATAAATATCAGACCAAAGCTTTATATTTCTTTCTCTATTACAATTTAAGGAATTTTCATTACCCATAGACCCCATGAAAATACTATACGGCTGTCAAACTTGTGCTTACCGTGTAGATTCAAGTTATTATGTCATATTCGCCTAAAGCTATCAAAAGCATCGATACCATTGCCTACTACAAAAAAGTGACATATCCAAGAGTTAGGATGAAACGTTATTGAAGTGAGCCAACTTTTCAAATTCTTGAATTATGGACTATAGTTTTTACTCCACTAATTCACGTGTATTTGCAATTCGACAAACTGATTTTTGACTTTTCAAAGAGTAAAGAGCTGTTATGTTACGTAGCCAAAAAGTATGATTTGGGTAAAAAGTAGTTGAAAGTATCAAATATTGTTCACAAATAGCAACCTCCGAATGGTTCTAAATGGAAGCAACTCCCTTGGTACATAAACACGTGTGTTTTTCTTCAAAAAAGGAAAGTAGCGTGAAACGTGAAGCGTGAAAAGGCACGATAGTTGTAGAATTCTATACCAGTATCCAACAGCAAAGTAGCTCTTCATGAGAGTCCAAGTAGCACTTATTACCATAGTGAATCGCATTGGTTGTTGTTTATTTGCTAGTTTGCGTAGCTATCTTCAAGGTACATGCGTAGATTACAGAGTAATATCCAACTAACAGTTCCTAATGCCATAGTTCACAGGATTTACGTTGGACATCAACTGTGTTAGATGACTTTCAAAACAGCCGGATTTACAGCTACGTAATAAGGTCTGAGAGTTGATTAAAAAGAAGAACTTGTTATGTAGAAAATACCTTTTGCGCACTACTAGCGACTCCTTACCTGACCTAGGTACAGCGCTGTGTAAGCGAGACAGATAGCTAAAAAAGTACTTGTACTTCTTTTCCACTCAGAAAAGCTCGGAAGTATTTTCAAAATTCAAAGCGTTATCTAAAGCTACTGCAACACATTATAATTACAAGTTTAGAAGTATTTTCAAGTCCCATGTCCTGTCAAAACGAGCTGCCACTGTTACACACTACCCTCAAACTTGAACAACATGTCTAGTAGTTGTGTGGTACAAAAGTGGAAACCTTGAGTAACAAAGCGTTATGGTTAATGGTAAACGAAATGGCGAAAGAGTGGTATAAAACTGGACCTCGTAAGATAAAACAGATTCTTAGTTGGTCAACTCCAACTTTTAACCATCTGTATCTCCTCTGTAATTTGTTAATACCTATTGCTTTGGACCTGTCCCATCATATCTCGAAAACCCTTTAGTGAACAAGTGTCTTTTATTTTTAAACTTAAGGGGTTACTTGGAGAGTAAACCATCATTTATGAGTAACAACAGTCGAATTAAAAATGCAATGTGCTCTATATTTAGCTCGATCCTATATCAGTGTACCACAATTGTACTTCAGACAAAATATATTATACCAGTACAGAATCTTCCTTGACACTCTACAAGAAAAACCTTAGTAAAGAAAAGAAATGCAAGCTGGCTTTCAGAGCATACATGGGATTCACTTGAGTTTCTTGTTACACTTCTTCATCACTGTTGACGCCTTATACAACAATTTTATATGGTCTGAATTTGTAGTTACGTGTGATGATAGAGGAAACATATGATAGTGTCGACAGAGACTGATGAAATAGTTGGTAATGTACACAACAAAAATTGAATAAAACGAGTCAGTATGAAGCAGAAACTAACAGTTGTATTTTCCTTCATGTCACGGGACTTATTGTAGTACAAGAAATACAAGGATAGTGAAAGCAAAAAGCACCAAATCCAGCGGAGGTAAAATGACTCCTTGGAGGAGGTTGCTAAGTCACTTTTTATATATTCAGGTATTAATGGTGCTTTGTTTGTTAAAGTATGCTTGCACTTTTTTTAGTAGGTTTGGACTTCTTCTGTCATTTTCAGGACTTTTAGAGTAATACAGATCTGAAGCATTCTTTGCTTTTGAATTTATCTTCTTTTTTCTGTGAAGGCGTGTTAGCCCAAAACCGTTTCAACTTAAAAAGTTGTACCTGAGGAAGTTTTTGTATCTCTTCTCATCTACTACTTCAAGTTCTTGACCTTTTCCTTCTTTACAAGCAATGAGTATTGGATCTTTCTCTCCATTATCAAATAACATAGCTATAACGAATCAATAAGATACGATGTACTGTCTAAACAATGTTCTTGTACGCAAAATAGAAGAAAAAAAAGAACAAGGTTATCTGAGGATATATTTCATTCAAGTCATTGTTGACAATGTGTGTCAACATGCACGTACCTTGGTCAACCAATTTTACATAACCTTCAAAATTTACTGAAAACTGTCTGTGGCTCTCCAACTGCGAACAAACAGGAACTCCTCTTGTTGTAACTATTTTCCTCACAATACCTCTAATATGTTTTTGTTAATGAAAACGCTTTCTTCAAAGCACTTCATACCTTGCTACAGCAGTCTCTGGAGGTGCTGTAACGCCGATTACAATGATTTCATATTCTGGACGTGGATTCTCTGCAGGTCGCTCCACTTTCCAATACACTTCTTTCTCTGTCAGTTAAGTTAATACTTACTTTCCTATCTCAACTAGTATTTACCTCCTTTTTTATATCCAGGACCTCTACAATAGTTGTTTTTATTATCACGAACCATTTCTATTGTTTGTTTCACAAATGGTTGCCACATCATAGTTCCATCAAGTACAATATCTCTATTATGGTGTAAAGAAACCAAGAACAGCTCTGACTATGAAACAAATTAGCACCATATGGTTATCTAAACTTACAGCTGCTTGTGTTGACTCTTCATGAACGCGATAGCTAGCAAGAGGATCTTTGATAAGCGTAAGCTCCTAATTTGTTTTAGACCTCACACATCTAACATGCGTCTAATATTCTAAAATAAGCTTTAAGTAGCATACATACCTTAAACACAGGATCTTTCATTTTAAATCTATCTGCCTCTACTATTACGATATCTTTACCATACTTCATCCAGAATTTGTCCGTTTTATGTAGTTTATGGACAACAGAGCTTTTACCTGAAGCCATGCCACCACCCATTAAATACAATCTTGGTTTCTGTACAGTCAAATCTCTTTTTGGAGCACCTGAACCATCGCAATTTAACGCCTACACGAAATTGATTTTTAGAATGCTTAGGTGCTTTTTCTTGTACCTTGCTCATCTCAAACACTTTTTGGAATTTTTTCTTTGTCTTAAAAAACAGTTCAGACTTCTTGACATGACTTTCAACGACAAGTTTTTGCCTTAGCAGTTCCCAATGTCTCTTTGCTTTTCCACCATTACTTGATATCCTAATGTTAAAGCTTAATTAAACAATACGTCTAGATGGTTTTGTGATCATACTGTTTGGCAAAATTAACTATGGCTTCAACAGAACGGTCAGTTCCAGAAAACTCACTTTCTTTTTTTCCATTCCTAGTTTGTTATATCAAAGAGTAGCATGTTGGTAATAATACGTACTTGTATAAACATATTTTAGGATGCTCTTCATGATCTAGTTCTAGGAAGAGAAAATTAACAAAGAGATGTAAGCCGGATTGTCAGCATACCTTCAATCATTGCAAATCTGATTTTAACTCCAGGGTCTTCTGCAATTAGCTATGTCGGTGTAAGTATATATGAGGACATGTTAAAATAACACACTACCTTTGCCGCTGCTTTAAAATTTGGAATAAGTCGCTTAGGTAATTTACAATGACAAGGTTTGATTAGCAATACTGTAGTGCCAGTTTGAACTATATTATTGAAGTCTTCTTTTTTCTTAACATCAAAAACTTTTGAATAATCTGAGTCATCTTTGTATTGTGAGTCTATAAGTTCGTTCATCTCACCACGTCGTATTTTACTGTAACGATGGTTAACAAAGTTAAGAAAGAACTGAGAAAATTATTATCAATCACGTGATTAGGCAGTACCAAGAAAGTATAAAAATGCTAAAGCTTCTATTGCTTACCTTTCTTTAAAATCACTACGAACACGTGTAGCTTGTGGGGTATTAATTTCAGCTCTAAACAAATGTCGGTTTGGTAGTAAAAGAACAATCGTACATTTTCTTTACACCTTTGTTTGCATCCACAAGTCCTTCAATGTTTTCCCAACCTTAAAAAAAAGTAAGTCATCCTTTGAATACGAAACACGTGATCCTAAGTAGACGTACTTTGATTGAAATACTCGTCAAACAGTTGAGTTAAAAGATCAAACATATCACTAACAAAGTCCTTCAAAGAACAAGAAGTCGTGTTTTGTTGTTTTTCGTTGTTGTCTGCTTTGGAGCGAATATCTTCCCAAAGTGTTTTTAAATACTCCTCAGTGCGAACCACGTTGTTTATAACAAAGAAATTACTTGTAACCGTCATTAGTTCGTGCAAGGTAGATTCTTTTTTTGATGACTCTCCTTGACCTGTAGCGCCTATCACGACATTAGAGAAAATCAATCTTTTGCGTGATTGAAAGAGGAACCACTTGAAAAATGCCTCTAAGTTACCATAGGGACAATTATTTGACTGAGAATGCCAGAACTACATTATCTCAAAAAAAAGGCGTACTTTCTATTGGGGAACACTCAGATATGCCCAGACGCGCACAAACATATTTAGCAAACGACAGGCGCACTTTAGAGTCTCTTAACTAGCAATTCGTCAGTATAAAACAGTGAAATCAACAGTACTGTATTTCGTATATTAGCCATGTAGCAAACAAGATGTTGTAGATGATGAATTGTGTAGTCAAGCATATTCGAGAAAAACCTGTTCATTGAGCAGTAAGCAAGCCTTGTTCGTTGACTAACTACTGTTCACTGATTAATCAACGGCATAAACTAACGCTTAAGGGCACCTGTAAGGAAGTGTTCTTGTAATGAAGAGTCTTGAGCGTCGTTTTGCATAGCTCATTACTTGCTTAATGTGCAATCAACATTTTTATGAAACTACTAACAATTCCTTTCATTAGTTATTGATAAAAGTTTAACTACATCTTCTAGCTCTAGCTTATCACTTGCACTTGTTCTACGAAAATGTTTAAAGATTCGAAACAATCTAGTAGAAAGTATCTTATTCCTTGAAGGAGCTTTATCTGGTTGCCTATTTTACTTTTCAATATATCTATAGATAAAACCTTAGGTGCCTTACCAACACAAAATAATTGGTTTGTAAGTGACCACACCTTCCTTTAGTTCCTGTATTTTTTTACCTTTTATTACTGCAACACAGCAATAGTTTTGAAACTAAACAAATACTGAAAAAGGGTAGATTACTAAAAAAACAAGTGTACTTTTTGTAGTAGTGTATTTGTCAATAGCTCATACTTGTCTGTATCTTCATGAGCACTTTGTCCAGCATTCATATAGGTGTATATTTCAGAGGATGTTAGATATAATATAGCCCATTTGAGATCACCAAGCAATACTTGATGAAACAAACTCAAAACATTCTTTTTCTCAATCAAAACACCCTCTTCCGGGACATCCTAAATATACTCCTCAAAAAAATGGAGTTTTTAGTGACGTACCCAAAAGCTGTAACTGAAGCACAAGTGTGATAACTTTAAATCAACCAAACGTCTCCACGTGCTTAGTGATTCAGGGCACGCGCCAAGCTTTAATTTTGTTAAATTCTTCAAACTTGATAATACATCCCACAGCAGACTCATAAACTCATCTTCATCGAAGTAAAGGGCTAAGATTATGTGGTTTTATTAATATTAACGAAAAAGATATGTCACGCACGTGTAAATCGAAGAGACTCAAGGTTTTTAAAACATTTAATAGTGCTAGCTATATATGTTGTAAAAGAGGGTGCAGAAACTGTTAATGACTTTATTTCTAGGTTGCTTATATCATGCCATTGCCAACAGACTCTCCTTTACAGGTGTATCAGTTATTTTGAAATGTTATTTCATGAGGTGCACCTAAACGACCAAATAGATTTGGGGTTGCTTCGCCATTTAATTATATTGAACAGAATCTCTGGCGGTAGAGATGCGCTTGTCATCATTACCTATCACACCAATGACTTAAACGATAATTAAAAGAATAGACAAAGTTACATTACGAGGTACTCGGCATAATCACGTGAGCAAATTCGCTCAATATAGATCACACAGTGAGTTTATTCTCGTTGAAAGCATGGCTGTCAGATACCTGTTTCTAAACCACGCCAGAACGTGTTATCATACTCGTTTTCAGGTTTAGGTGGAAGCTTATACAATATCTTTCTCTGGATTTTGAGATTTCTTGTTGCGGTAGCCAAGAAAGGCGAGAAAGTGGAAAAAAGACAAACGAGACTTAATCGCCTTTCTATTTTTACTTTTTCACGAAACAAGGCAGGAAGTTGTACGTAAGAGCCACTCAATTGTTAAATGGACCAACATCAAATATACTGGTTGACTTGTGCGTGTTTACGTAATTAATTTAATCTAACGCCGTTGTAGTTACGGAAGTACAATGGCCAAGCGCCAAGGGTGTGTTTCAGAACATATTACCATTTTCGTTAGGCTAACTAAACAAAGGATCAAGCCAACCTGTCTTACAAGTCACTGTACTATCAAATAACACCTCTATAATGTTCCGCAAGTACAACATTCCTAACAAGTCACAACCTCACCCATCGTTCTATCCATGCGATATCACGCTTGCTGTGTACGTTTAAAACCTCCTAAACACAAAAACCACAAAACAAATCGTGATTTCCGTTAAATCTGTCCTTTACCTTTAAATACGCTCCAACGCAATCAAAACCAACTAATAACGCCATTAGACCAGTAAACGATCATTTTAGCTATAAATTCGAGTTAATGCGTAAGGGAGAGTCAAAAGGAAGGCAAACTATTCCAGGACAAGATCTTAAACGTATAGCGACATTACAAGTGCCTCATAGAATAATACTTAATGTCGATAAGAATATTTCCATTTCTGCTCGTGCACTTCTGGGGTCAACAGTAAAACGTGAAAAAAGTATTGATAAACGTGAAGATGAAGTAAAACCAAAAACAGTAAGTTTCATTTATTGAATCTTTGAAAAACGTGAAGAGAGAGGTCACAAGAAGCCTCCATTTTAAATCGAAAACATTTTCAAAAATCACGTTTTTTATCTTCGGATTGCTCTTGAGGTGAAGTACACCAGACAATGATTTTTTTGATTGATTTTTAATGATTAATGATATCTATAGGTTAGCCTTAATTCATTGAGAGGTACATTGGGTGTTACATCATCTGTAGACCACGCAGGACATGCACATCCTCTTTCTAGAGAAACGTCAAATAGTAAATGGCAATGTAACGGAAAGAAGTTCTATGGACGTTGCTTGAGTGGTAAAGAACAAGCTAAAGGCACTCTAAAGTACGTTAAAGGTTACTTATGTAGTGGCATGAACGATTTTCAAAAGTATTTAAAGTAATCACGTGAGGTTATTGACTAATCAACTGTTTAGGTTTAAATGTAAAAAATGTAATTTTGATCTTTGCGAGAAATGCACTTGGCATGCTTCTAAGCCTCTTAAAGTACGTGTTGGTAGTGAAACATGTGTATGGGATCCAGCAGAAGAAATATTATATGATGCGAAAGGAAGTTATGTTGCATACGTTGATGATGGTAATGCTTTAACGAAAGAACAAATCGAAAGCAAAAAACGTAATCAACAAAGACCAGCTGATCAGAAAAAGAAGTCACGTCCTTCTACTCCTTCTTCTCTTTCTAGATTTAATGGTATACAAGTTGAAGGACGTATGAATTCAGTAGGAAATTGCAGGCCAGTTGGTATGTGGCATTGTATGGATTGTGGAAAAACAGAGTTTCCTGGATGTAATACTCATGGTTTGATGACTTGGCTTGCTAAAGATGTTACTTTTGGTAATTCTGTACCTAATCAGTTTAAGTATTACTTGAGGTGCAGTGCTTCAGGATGTAACTCTAATACTGGAAAACGAAGTGCGTTAATTTTCTTTTTTCAAAGATCGTTTTTGTGCCAAGTGTATTCAAACTTTACGATCTATTATGCGTATCACTCAAGTTAAACATGCAGTCAAAATGTCGCCCAACTTTTGTTTTTTCTTGCGAAATCGACACAATGTTTGACTTGAATGATTGATTCAAAGAAATGAAGAGAAAACGTTTTGCTAATGTCTTTTTTTTTTCAGGTTTTTGGGATCATAAGTGTAGATATTGTAAGTCAGGTAAAATAGTTGCTACTGTCGGTAGACTATCACCTTCTGAACGTGACTATTTGAAGAACAAGAAAAAAGACAGAGATTTATGTTTATTACATTGTAAAAAGTGTCAAAATGTTGAGTTTCCTGGATGTACTAATCATGGCTTATTATTCATTAAAACTGCGTACGTATTAATTCTCTTTGTTTTTAGAAAAGTTCATTATGTGCTTTAAAACAAAAACACATAAGTCTTTGTGCATTTTGTTGGAGACTGTCTTCTTCAGAGGTTAAGTTTGATTTAAGTTTCTGATTTTTTATTTTTAGTGGAGGTAATATTAAGTGTGGGTACTGTAGCACTTCAGTAGATACCACTGCACCTTGGAAAAGTGGTTGTAGACAATGTCAAGGCCCTCTAGCGAAGTTTTTAACTTATGTGCAGGATGATGAGGTTGACTACTTAGTACAAGCATACAGCAAACCTGTCGTGTAAACAAATAAAAAGACAAACCGAAAAACCAAAGCTCTAAAGTGTTTTGTAGTGGTTTCTACAAGTTATCACATTCTCGCGACTGTTGCTGTGTTAAGCTAGCGTTGACGCTCGTAAACAATAAAAGTAACGTTGGTTTTCTACCTTGCAAACAAGCCAAATTCGTTAAATTGGTTCAGTGAATCATTCTGTAGAAAAAATGTTTAGGCTAAAGCGTAATTTTGATTTTAGCCTAAATAATATGTCGACAATGTAAGAACGTAATTTAACCTATCTCCGTAATCTCGGAGATCACTATCTCACGGGAATAAACAAGTTAACAGCTCCTCTCTCGTACTCTTTGGATATAAACCTCCCACAACAACCAAATTAATATTCCTATATCAACACAACAACAACACCAAGTATGAGAGGCATAAAATCAGTAATTGTTGGAGATGGCGCTGTTGGAAAAACGTGTATGCTTATATCTTATACCACTAATACGATACCTGGTGACTATATACCAACAGTACGTTAGCGGAGCTCACTATTCTTGTAGTAAAGATTTATTTTGCTAATGTTTCTTCGCAGGTCTTTGATAATTACTCTGCAAATGTGATGGTTGATGGCCATCAATCAATCTCGGATTATGGGATACTGCCGGCCAAGGAGACTATGACAGATTAAGACCTTTATCGTACCCTGCAACGGATGTATTCTTAATATGTTTCTCAGTTGTTGCTCCATCATCTTTTGAAAACGTGAGAGAAAAGGCACGTGTGAAACTTCGGTTTTATCCTTTTCTCTTGTTTGTTGCTTACGTCTTCGTCTAGTGGTTTCCAGAAGTTTCTCATCATTGTACTAGCTCTCCAATCATATTAGTTGGTAATAAGATTGATCTCAGAGATAAAGAAACAACGATAAATAAGCTTGCTGCAAAGAAACAAGCTCCAATAACATTCGAACAAGGAACATCAATGGCACAAAGTATTGGTGCTTTGAAATACCTTGAGTGTTCGTCTTTCACACAGGTCGGACTTAAAAATGTTTTCGATGAAGCCATGCGTGCTGTTATATCTCCACCTACAAACAAGAAGAAAACAAAGAAACATGAACAGAAATGTAGACTCTTGTAGAAAAACGTAACATAAAAAAAAAACCTTGTATCAATAAAAACAATATAGTACTTCAAGTGCCAGCCTTCTTTTATGTTTCCAATACTTCCTCTCATGCGCTTTACAAACCCTCTGGCCTTTGGCAAAATGCTACTGTAAAAAGGTTCTAAGACATCTACAAAAAAATGCAAATCATCTGTCATCCTGTTTCCTACAATAATTTTTTGGCGTAGGAGCAATAAATATGGTGATTTCATGTAGCTGTTTCTTTAAATGTTGTTTCTTGTATAGCTAAGTAGTTATTACATGATATCCCTTAGTCAATATCAGTTAGTACGAGGTGAAAATTACTTACGACAATAGTTGATTGAAATTGATTTGAGTGAACTTAGATTGAAATCATACTTGATATTTTAAGTCGTAACTTAACTCATTAAAACACAACCACAATGACAACACAACACCTCTCAAATTTGAATCTAAATACTGTAGACAATATACTATGTAATGCAAAGGTATGTATTTAGTGCTTTAGATGAATTGAGCTAACATTACATAGTCAAGACATTGCACAACATTTGGCACTGACATAGATGGTGCTTATCCTCGCCCACCTTCAATACACGGAACCAAACGCCCTCTGATTGTTCACGGATATGGTATTCAGTTTATAGATAATCAATCTAAAAAGAACAATAAAATTGCATTTTGAGTGCAATGAAATGTAACCTTAGTGATAAGGGCGGCTAACGCTCTTAAGTGTAATTATAGAATAAACAATTCTGATAGTACTAAAAAACAAGAAATTTCTTCTACAAGGGTTGCTAGCAATAGCTATTTTAACCTTGGTCACTCGAAGGTTTTAAAAAAAGTGTACAATATTCAAACACCTCGAAATCAAGTTCAATCAGTCAATTCAGTTAACATTAAAATCCTTCCCTGTGTTGGATTTAATGTCACTTTTTGTGTTGCACTAGGGTACATAGGTTGGCATTTTAAGCCAGAGGTGGAATACAAAAAGTACTGAGTTTTCTTGGGTTACGATGAGTCACACGTCCAGTGAATGTTTATTTTGTCAATAATTTATAGTACAATTCCTCTTGATACTTCAGCTCTCTCTGAAATATTACTTTGTGATGAAAGATCTTCATCATCATAATTCTTGTTATCTTCTTTTTGTTTTTGTTTTTTTTTCGCTTTTTTTAAAAGCTTATTTTTCTCAGAAGCAGGCATATTAAGTAGTGGCCTGATCTTCTTATCAATATGTGGTAACGATAAATCAGGTCTGAACAGAAATAAGCGGTCAATAATGATGTGAATTAAAGCACGTGAAGTGAGTCACAAGTAAAATTTATGACGTTACATCTGTAAGACTATACTTCTCTGAAAAACTACAGTACATACCTTAACTTTTTAATAGTTGCTATTAAAGTATCCATATCTCCAGGCTTCCACCAATAAGGAACAGCAACGATTGTTATACCTTAATTACAATTAGTTGTTTCCACTCAAAAAGGTTTTATGAACGAAAAAAAGACTGGACAAAAACCCTCATGTTGTATCATCTCAGATGTAGTCTTACCATGTTCATGACACAATATTAGCTTCTCTATATCTCTACCTTGTTGTAGATCTGTAGGACCCCAGTGATTCATATTATCTAAGTAATGTTGTTCACCTTGATATTCTAATCCAAGGTTCAAGCTAGGAATAAACACATCAAGTGTTATCTTTGCTCTAAATGACTCATTTTGAAGATCTAGTAAATACTCTTCTACAATATCTTCTTTAGGGAATAAGTCCTTCGAGCATTGGACCAGTAAACTAAAGCGAAAACAAAAGTAAAAAAACAATGAAAAAGAAGCAAAACGAAAATAATGTTCTGTTTCAGTGTTGTCATTACCGTTGTGTAGCTCGTTTTCCAGAACTACGAAATTCTTCCCAGTCCCATGCAAATTCTGGATAAACACGTTCTAGAACTTTTGGGTAGTAAGCAATGAAGCCACCACCTTTCCAGCTTTCAATGTGACCTTTTGTTATAGAATACCAATCAGATAGTTCTTTTACCCTTAGCTTTTCTTCAATTACGCGAATAAACGTTTCTATATTATCCATTTTACGCCAATAATTTGTTGGCGCCTTACCTTAATAACAAAAGGTAAGTATGCAGTCAAAAGAGAGTAAAATCAAAAGAAGAAAAAAACAAGAAAGACTCAGCAGAAAGATACGCAACTGAAACGAAGTGGTTCCCAATCATAGTCGGGATATAACTTTTCTACCATTATTTGAATACTTCCTTTACTTTGTCTTTACATAGAATAAAAGTAAGAACATGGCGAAGAACCTTTAGCAAAAGAAAAAAAAAAAGATGACAAAACGAACGAAAAAAAACATACACAAGTAATCCTCCACCACCCAGTTTCTGAATATCTTTTACAGAAACACTATACCAGTCTTGAACACTAGTAATTTTGAATTCTTTCTTCATCTTGAGTAAAGACAATGAGCAACAAGCAAAAGAAGCTTAGAAATAAAAAAACAAGTACTTCTTCTAAAAATACTGCTTGATTTTGCTTTGACAACCAAAACCCTTTTGGTACTTTACCTATAGCGTCAAAGGAGTAAGAAAGCGGGCTACTAAATAACTAAGCGAAAAATGTGTACCAAACTTCCAAGCTTTCCATAGATGATCAGGATACATAGTACTAAGCATATCTTGAACAGAGTTGCCAAAGTGTCTAAAGAAAAATAAGAAAAGCCGGCTGATTACAATATTAAATCACACGATAAAACAACGACATCAATCTATTTGATTAATAGTAGTTAAAAGACCAAGTAGCGCAAAGGCTGCTTGCTACAAAATCAAAAAAAAAGTTAAATAAATTGTCAAAGCAAAAAAACGTACTGGAGAATGCCTGCTCCTCCAACCTTTTTTATATCGTAATAACCATACTTATACCAATCATCTAGGTCTTTAATATCAAGCATACGTTCTGCCTATACGGTTGCATTAGTTACATATACATAAATAATGCACAAAGAACCACACGTGTTTGAAAAACTCTATCTTATGAGATTTCGACAACCAAAAGTTCTTTGACATTACACCTACAAACCTCGATTAAACAACCTTAAAACGCTTACTTCAAGCAAATAGTAGATTTAATACATACCAAACTTCCATGGTACCCATGGATATTCAGGGTACATGCAAGACAGTAAATACTTGAGCGAGAAACGATACTTTCTATATCATAGAAAACTATGAGAACACGTGAAGGTGTGATGAATGATGACGTACTTAATAAGTGCCGCTCCACCTAGTCTAGTTATTGTATGTAATGGAATATTATACCATCTATCTATGGAGTATATATTTAACGTTTTCTCTGCTTCTCTTACAAAGTCAAGAACGTTATCTTCATTTTCCCAACAAAACACAGGTGCAATCACTAGTATTCCAATTAATTTATGTTGCAATACAGACTAAAAGTACTCATACCGAATTTCCACGGGAACCATTTTACATCACAGTATATATGAGATACCATACGGAATACAGAGGCACCATAATATTCACTACAAAGAGGGTTAGTGAATTATCTTATATTTTTCTTAAATAAGCGAAACATTAAACTTCAATTGCGCTCAAGTTCAATCTTTCATAGGTTTAAAAGATTGCCGTTGATATCAAAAGGGCGTTTAATTTAGCCTACCTGAAAACTTATAGTAGTCATTGGGTAGTGTACATACGGCTACGTTGACTATGTAAAAAAAAGTACCTTACAAAACTTGCAGTAGAAATGCTCAAGATATCCTTCGCTGGTATTGTATACCAATCATCCAGTTTACTTATACCAAGTTTTTTTTCAGCCTATTGTATAGCTTCAATATTAAACCCTCTTAGCTGTTGTATAATTACCTCAATAATGAACTTTACCCTATTTTCTAATGAGAACCAAAATTTTGGTGGTACACGGTCTATTAAAAGGTCATAAACAAAGGAGACTAAATCTACTGTATAAAAGAAATAGAAATTAAAATAGAATGTAGTACGAAAGTCCCAAGGAAGCCATTTGTGAAACGAATAATTGTACTGAAGCATAAGTATAATTGACTTTGAATATTCACTGTAAGAAATCGTTAACTTGAAGCTTCAACGACTTACGCCCTTAAGGATGATAACCCTACAAGCTACATACCTAAGAAATTCTTCACCACCTTGAAAATCAAGTATATCATTTGTTGTAACACTGTACCAATCATCCAAAGTTTTTAGAGGCAACTCTTCTGCAACCTAGTTTTTTTCAACAAAAAATTTTTGTCACGTGAAACGCACGTGTTCTAGGAAGTCTCTTTGTGCTTTCTTATCACACCATGTAGTAGGACAAGGTACTCCTTAAATAATAATAAGCTCTAGATTGCATGTATTTCCAGAAAAAAAACCAATAGTTCAACATGAGAACAAACTTTGGAATTCTGGTTCTGGTCAGCGTACTGAATTTCCATGGAAGCCATTTTTTTGTTGTTAGTGTAGAATTTAATATATTACATACTGAGTAATCGTATTGGCTAATAACATTAAGTACAAATTCAGTTAAGCGGTAATAAAAATTATTCAAAAAAATCATGTCATTTGAAACATACCTAACGAGTTCTCTGCCTCCTAAATACCCAAAATCACGAATACGTACTCCATACCAATCTTCAGGCTTTTTAATATCGAATTTAATAGCAGCCTAGACTCGTTTAAGCGAAAAGGAAGAAAATTCAAGCGTGTCAAATGATTTTAACAGCTTTACTGTCAAACTATGTTTAAACAGTTACTAGACGCGCATTCACTGGTTTTTAAACATATTCTAAGGCTTTATAGCAAGTTTTAACGGAAATGCCAACTTTTAAACTAAAATGACGTATTACCTCGTCCAAAAATCGTTTTCTGTTCTCTAGTTTATCCCAGTAGTTCGGTTGAGCTTGTAATATTGTTTCATACTTTATTTTAAGTTTAAGCCCTTGACGGGGGACTCCTTTGGATACTAGCGCATGAGTCACGCTCATAGGTGCGCCCACACTACGCTCATAACATACTGCACTATTGCGACTTAGTCTCGCTTCTTCTCGGCTTAATGTGAGCGATAACAAGCACAGATGCCAGCGCAAGGCGCCCCTGACGTTCTTGTCATTCCAACCGCTCGTAAAGACGCTTTTAAAACTGGTCGTTGGACAGTATTTGTCGTTTTAATCGCCGTGGTTATCGTTATTATTTTACAGCTAAATAAACCAAAGAATACATGTGGTAATGGCGTTTTGGATGATTCTGAAGAATGTGATAACGGAACTGGTTGTACACTTTGTAAATGTGATGATGGTTACATGCCTGCCTCTACACTTGGATGTAAACCCAGTACGAGCTTTAAAATAAGGATTTATTTCGTTTGAGGCAAAGAAAGTTTTCAAGTCTTATTTTGTACCTTCGGTCTCAGTTCCTGCCTTTAGAGTGCGGTAATGGCGTCCTAGATGATAGAGAAGAATGCGATGGTACTCTTTACTGTACACCTTCGTGTCAGTGTAAACAAGGAACAATCAGTAATGGCAGTGGAAGCTGTGGTACTTTTTTTTGGAGTTTTTCATTTTACCACGTGTTTTCCAAAAAAATGCGTCACTACTTTTTTTCTTGACGATGGCGAGTGATTTTTTATTGCGTTTTAGGTAAACACTTTAATGTCATTATGGATTTATATGAGGGACCTTTTCCAGAACTGTTTCTTGTAAAGGAAGAACACATTAGAGATTTTTTACAACGAAATGGTGTCTTTGTAACAATAGTCAAACGTGATGACATTAAGAACTCACAACAGTGTACAGCACCTCTACTATATGTAGTAAGTATATCAACACCCAGAGTAGAAACATACCTTGATGAGAAACTGTGTAAGGGTACGTGATAAAACACAAACTCTGACAAACTATTTGCTAATTTTCTGGGTTTAGAAACAGCTTGTCAAGGACAAGTCACGATTATGCCTTTAGTACCTGAAGTCCATGAACATGTAACATTCCCTCAATATTCTGAAAAATGTAATGCAAAACTTATTCCAGTTATAACAAATGGTACAACAATCAAAGCCGATCAAACATTACAAATACTCAGTTTATAAATGGTAAAAAAATATCTCAAAAGAAAATTGTAGTAAAAAATAAATGTTAAGCGCCAACAAATAGACATAGCATGATGGACCTTACTTGAATTGATAAACAATCTGCTGAAAGTGAACCTCCAGTGCATAAAAAACCAACCAAGCCGAAAAATAGAATTTGTTTTGGAAGTGACATGTGTGTTTTTTACCAATTTAAAACGTTTTCGAAGTCACATATCTCCTCGATCTTTGCTCATAAAGTTCCAGGTGTAGAAGGTAGCGACCTTTATAGGATGTGTATCAAATCACTTAAGTGGAAGACCTATCACAACAGCATACACCGCTTGTAACTTTGTAAAACGGATCACATTGCTAATAAACGTATTCCTAGCATCTTGTTCAAGTTTATTCCGAACAACGTTTCTGAAATCTATTCTCTTCTGTGCTTACTGTTAGCGTAAGATACTGTATGTGGTTGTAATGGCACGTTAAAGTGATGAATAATATTGGACATATTGTGATTCAAAGTATTTGTTATATCAGAGAATTTTTGTTTTTAGTATACAAGATCATGTGGGTGCGTTGATTCTTCTTCGTCTGGTGACCTTTGTGGTATAACATAAGCACTCAATTTTGCGCTTTCTAGAGATACATGCCAATACGATTCATTCACTTGAACAAGCTTCAACTCACCTGGAAAAGATTTAGTTTTTTGAAGTGACACATAAAAAAATTATGTCGTACCTGGAACACAACCACAAGAGCTTGAGTTCACTACATTGAACTCATAAACAAAAGAATGTTGTGCGCCCATTTCTTTACATCTAAACAAAAGTAGGTAAGCACGCGGAAAAGTACAAGAAACGGCTAGCATACCTGTGGAACAAAACACCATAACATTCGTAAGGATTTGAGAAAACCATGTAACCAGCGTTTTTAGTACCAAAGAGTCTCATACGTATTGAGAATGACGGAAGGCAAGGTTCAGGGAGAGTGCTAATACCTTGGCCAAGCCAGGAATACTCAGATGGTACTTCACCCGTCTTTAAGCTACAAAGAACATTATACCATGGTGTTCAAACAAACAAAAAAATCCATAAAAGAAAATAACTCTTACCAAGAAGTGCCATTATTTGGGAGATACCCAGAACACATAGCACGCGGTACGATATGTATCTAAATAAAATAAGCGCGAACACGAATCAAAATAACATGAGAAAGCCGTAAATAACCAAAAAGAAAGCATCACGTGGTTTTTACATTGCCATGACAAAAAAAAATAGATGGTTACGTACTCCCTTAGCTTTGCACATTATGATAATAGTAAGACATAGAACAGCAGCACTAAGGTAGAAAAGACCTATAAAACAGAATAGTCACGTGAGAAATCACGTTTTTACAACAAAACGCCAAGCTTGATTTGTTTAGGCGTACCAAGAAGCCAGTAAGCGAAAACTTTAATCTTCAGGTCATCACAGAAAATACGCCGTTTATTGTAACTCTGTGGGTCTGTGTCAGTGTCTCCGTTAATAGGAGACATCGTATTAGCGGCAGAAAGCATCGGTCGGTCTTCTTCTGACATTGCGTAGGTGAAAAAATGTTGGTTACACTTGACATATTTCGTTCAGCGAAAATTCAAAGATTGTTAAAGCAGGACCGATGACATTTGATCTTGGTACAGTACTTTTATGTTTTACATAAGTTTCTAGTATACATGTTTACAACATTTTGGAGAAGCCACAGGCACTCAAAGCGTAATTTGAAGCCATAGTCTTAACAATACAAAAAAGTTGTTGTGTTTGATTTTTATCGCCTTATGTATGGCTCTTGCTATTGTCATTCTTCTCTTTTATCTGTGTTGTTGTGTGTCGTACCACCAGCATGATTTCTTTTGAAAAGTCCTTTTCTGAGGCAAGCTTTGGTGGCAACTTCCGAAGTTATTCGTAAATCCAAAAAGAAAATCCATTTCACAAAATGTCAGATTCTGGTACACCAACGGTAATGTATAAAAGTATAACCGCCAAAAAATCATTGAATAATGTAAGCGTAAATGATACAGGTTGGACTTGAAATAATAAAAGTTAGTGACATGTATGAGGCAAGCAATAAAAAAAAATTTCCAAAAAATCAAGAAAATAAAAAGGAAAAACAGACGGAGGGTTTTATCTTCAAATTGATTCCATTTTCTCTTTGGTTACGCCACATTGCTTATAACCATAAGGCATAAAGCGGTTTTTCTTATGGTTTACCGGTTTTACTTGAAATTTCTTTTTCGCCGACGTGGTTTGTACATTACGTATTGTACTGTTTAAATACTTCGCGTTGCGTACCTTTTCCAACGAATACAAGTGGTATTGCTAAAACAGAAAAAGAAAGCCCTTGTGATATTATAATAAAGAGATTTAAGCTCATAATAGTAGAGAATATAACACGAGAAGCGTTTGCGCGGACATGAGCTTGATTTGCGTATCTACGTTTTAAACGAGCGGATAACGCCGTAAGCATCTAATATAATACAGTTTAGAGTATTGTAGAATACAATAAAAGAACATACGAGTTGAATTAAGCGTAATAAGAATGCGCATACGTTAAACGTTGCGTAGTATTCATATACAATTTGTACACCAAATACATACAATCCCGTGCGGTAAAATGCTGCTTTACCACTGCGATGAACTTGTACCTCCTCGCCTAACTCTATATCATGTACACGCTCCATTGGCAAGAGTGTCAACGTCACAAGAAAAACTACTTAAGTCGACATAAGGTGAAAATCCGCTTTCTGCTCTAAGCAACAATCCCACTTCTCATGGCGAGAAATCTCATAAAATTCTCTTGGGTTCACTTGCTTTGTTTCTTCAGGTGACTGAGCAAAAAGACATGTAAGGTTTTAGTCACGTGTTGGGAGTTGCACCAGTAGCCTAAGTCATTGTGCTTGTAAACTCATAAACTTGCTAAGTTGAATAAACCTTCACGTGTCTTGACTTATAGCGGCACGTATAAAGGCTAGCGGATACTTGCTGAAAGCAACTCTAACATGTGTAGTCACTAATTAAATAGTATTATAATACTTTTCCTAACCCTTGGTCTCATAAATAAGTACAAAAAATGTAAGTCGTTTCATTAAAGTCAGCAACTGCAACTTCCACAATACCCTATATACCTGCTTACGTGCGCAGTACGACCAAAATAGTAGCAAGTGAGACTAACAACTGAAGAATTCAAACGTACTTATTGCACGTGCCGTTCCTTACAAGATTTTACACTTTTTGAAGTTACCTTGGTGCGCTTCTTTTGGCGATAATAGCGTCCGGAATAAAGCTTGACTATGTTAAGCGTGTTAACCATTCGTTGAAACTAGAAGATGCTTGCACAAAGTTAAAATACATCGCAAATGGGTGACAAAGGCAGTAAAGTGGCGAATAGCAAAGGTAAAAATAAATGCCAGGTTTTTTAAACGATTATTGGTGGTTAGCTATTTAAACAAACGTTAGACGTGCTAATTAGATTCGCACATGCGTATTTCGTGCCTTGGTGGTATTATCGCGCCATTGTAGAGTTTGAAACAACTGACGGTATCATAGGCGCTAAGAACCCTTCTACAGTAACGAAAGACGCAAATCGCGAATAGTACAAGCACTTTTAGTTTAATTCTTAACGTTGACACGGAATAAAGTGATTTCAAATTTGAGATCGTTATTGTCGGTGATTTTGGCGTTGGGAAGACCAGTTTGATCAATAGAATAGTTGATAACACGTTTACAGAAGCATACACAACCACAAAAAAAACTGGCGAGAGTGTACGTTTTACGAAGTGCCACGTGTGTCACTATCTGTCTAAATATCCTAGTTCTTTCAGAGAGCAACAATAATTGATATTGGTGAAGACAGGAGTAAGCTAAATCTCAATGAAGTTCCTCGTAAGTGACACCTTCATATATTTTTTTGAAGCTTTGACTAAGACTAGACGTCTAACACTTCGTCTTTAGCACAGCCAAATTATGATAAACCATTCCAGAATCCGTATAGAATGGCTCATTGTGTTGTGATTGTTTATGATTGCACAGAACAACAGACATATGAGAATATACAGACTTGTTATGATGATATTAAAAGACAAGCAAAAGAGGATGTGAAACTAGTTCTTGTTGCATCCAAAACTGATCTGGTATCTCAAGCAAAAGTCAGTTTTGAAACAGCCAAGGTACAAGATGAAATAGATTTTGTAGTGTACACTTGTTGCACAACACTGACTTGATGAAGGTATTTGCTGAAGAACACAAAATGCAGTTATTCGAAACTTCAGCCAAAACTTCAAGCAATGGTAAACAATTGGTTTATACTCTATCTTACTGTTTTATGTAGTTGAAGACACCTTCCTTACTATGTTGCATGACGTTCTGAGGCATGCTAAATCTAAAAAGTAGCACGTGCTTAAGACAAAGTCAATGTACTTAGTAGTTGTTCTAATATGTTCTTTGGTTATTATTGTTTGTTCCTACCAAGCACCTTTTATTCATATAAAAAGAAATCAAGCTTCTCGACATGAATTACATGTGTTTTATTAACTTGGCTGCTGCTACACTATACGCAACTTACTTGATCTGTCTCAGTAAACACTATCATTTGTTTTTTCTTTTTGTCATAACATGTTACAACAAAGGCAGAACTAATAACACTAGTGAATCCTGCATTGAATGTTGCTATTATCAAACAAACAGTAGTTAGTACAAGTAATTGCGTTTGTTTGTTCAACAAAACACTCACGTGATGCCCATGAAAAGGCTTGGTCATGTGTGCTTTCATAATCAGTCCAAGTGCAAACATCAAAGTCTCCCATTTGCGATAGCTTCTTTATTAGCCTAAAAAAACATGTCACGTGACCAAAAATTATCGAAACTAAACCTTACACCTTGCCTATAACATGAGTTCTGGAGTACTCGTCATCTTTCATGTATTCTGTACTAGAGATTGGAGAAACATGCACATCTTTTGAACGAAATGGAGCAATAGAAATTTGGCATTCATCCACACTGTGGCGTAGGCTTTTTTCATCATCAACTTGCGCCAAGTATGGAGGCCTTATAAATTTAGAAAATAGTCTGTTGTTTCATACAACACATACAATTCGTGATTTGCTAGGAAGTGATAAGAAAACTGTGCTAGTGTCATAGAATCAGAGCCAAGAGATACTTCATCTTCTAGGTTCTGCTTGCCAGTTGCATGACGTAACATGGTTATTATAGCACATAATCCATGAGACAACTCATTACTTTTGTGAAGTTCAACATCAAAAACAGCATAAGTAAGCACAGCCGTCGGATTGACTTAAAAAAAACCATAAGAATCATAAAGACATGTAGTTGTCTTACAGTCAAGAACTATCAAAGAAATGTAAGCTAATGGTTATTATTAGTTGAGTCATTGCTTACTTCCAAATGAGTTTATACCTTCGATGAAACCACTATATGAGGGTCAGCCACTACATTCAACAAGAACTAACAATTAACTTGTGCAAGGAAAAAAGTAAAAACAGTTTCTAAATCAGTGTGACTACTTGATTAAGTTCTTTGAACTAAAACACGTGTCCATTCAAAAAAGTATCTATTGTGGGTTAACTTACTGGAACCTATCGGAGAACTTGTGTTCAATATACTTAGGAAATTGGCTAACTGTTGAAACAAAAAGTCTATGCCAAAACTTATCATCAACATCATCTGTTTTTATTGACTCTTCTGTTTCCTTTCTTCTTTCATCCCAAACAAACTTTGAGAAGAAAAATCTTTTCCATATCGCATTAGCACAAGCAACCTGAAAGCAAAAAAAAAAGTCAACAAAAAGTAACAAAACAAACAACCGCTTCTTGTTGTTTGGCCTGGCCTGTGCCGGTTGTTTCCAGTAATGGCAGAAGAGATAATGTATACGTACATCGTGCCAGGCCGTTGAGACAGTTTGAACAGCGCTTACGTCCTCACTTGGTAGGTATAAGAAAATACAAAGCAAACAGTCGTAATTAAGCTCGTTTGATGTATTATTAAACTTCTGGTGCTGTTGTCGTTTTATTTGATGATTTTTACTCATAGTGAGATCTTATCACTGTTTTAACTGATATGTATTGTCCCGTGTTGTCCCGTGTTGTAATGCTAGCGCAACGTAACGGATCTTGTGGACTTCAAGTGACTTAGTAATCTCAACAGGTCCTGCTGAAAAAAAAACCTGTGGACCAATTGTTTTGATTGAGTTTTTTCATATACATGCTCGCAAAAACTGTAATTTGGATCATAGAGATGTAAATGGTGACACTGCACTACTATTATCCTTTAAAATGAACATCTTATTTGCATAAGGCGGCTTTATAATAGCAGATCCTACTATTGGGTAAAACAGTACATATTATTTACATTTATGGAGATTGAATGAAGTCGCTGATGACAATGAAGCAGAGCTCTATGATCAATATGCTGCTGAGTATGAGGACACTCAGTATTAAGAGCTATTGGAACTGACAATAAAAAAACAAAGAAAAAGATGTATGAACTCGATAACGTGGTTAAATTTCTTTTATGAACTTAATATCTCAATAGAAATGCATTACACATGTGTACTGACCATGCACGTGCATGAAAAAACAACCATCGTTGGGGTTTTTTAGCTACTTCTTTGTAAGTGTAACTGAATCTGCAACACCTATAACGTTGTCTATTAGTTCCTTTAAAGAGTTTTAAGTTGGAAGTAATCGTACTAAGATTAGAAGCAAGAACAAACTCTAATTTGAGTGTTGCTCTGGTTATATGCAAGCGAGTGTACCCAAACTCTGCCATCCTAAAGGATGTATTACTATAGTAACAATGTTAATTAGCTTTGTACCTGTATGTTGACCATTCCGGTTGAGGTCTCCATCTACTATCTAAAGTCATACCAGCCATTCCAATAACCTTAAAATATATTTAAAAACAGTTAACCGAACTACAAAACACTTGAAAAACTCCAAGTAATAAAGTCGTTTTGTGATGCATTTAAGGTACTTACAACGTTCACTGGTGCTTCTCCATCGTTTCTACACTTTTGTGACTCAACAGGGCATGTACGCTCATAGGAGTGATAGTGACCAGCAAGGAATAAATCCACCTAACAAAGTATTAATGGTGTAAACAGATAAACAAACTTCTGTTTTGTGTTGTACTTTATTATCAACTAGCAAGCCTTCAACATTCTCCTGTAGTTTCTGGCACATAACCCAATCTGATGCGTAGTTCGCTGAAGAATACAAAGGTCTATGAGCACCTACAACAACCCAAGGAGTAACTTTTCTATCAACAGTCTCAAGATCGTTTTTAAGCCATTTGTACTGTGCCTACAACATCGTTTGGAATTGCATCAAATAAACCATTTGAGGCGTACTGAATTAGGGGTAAAGTCATGCTCAGCTGAGAAAATAGAGAAGTGCGTATTGCCATAATCAAAAGAGTACTATCAATGAGTTTAGATGGCTCTCTTGGTGCACATTTAGCTGAGTTGACGTACCCAATCTGTGTCTCTTGTCCAAGGCATGTTGAACCTCTCTTTGGCTGGTACGCCGCATTCACCTCCTACATCGAGTAAAAATGATATCTGGAAGGCTAGAACATTGCAAAGTTTAGATGTGATATACCTGAGTCGGCACCATAGTTACTCCAAGATGGTTTAAATGGTTGACCTGGGTAGTCGTATTCATGGTTTCCAATTGATACCATGTAAGGTAACGATGTAGATATAGGTTCTATCATCATGAAGAATTGTTCCCAGCGTATAGCATACCCAACTTGATGAAACAAATAAATACCAAAATCAAATTTTGATACACAAAAAAAAGTTGTTATCGTACCTGAATAAGCTATATCACCAATCTGAAGGAGTAGGTCATAATCTTTGGTTTCTATTTCTTTATTTAGACCTGCTACTACACCTTGCGATCCTGGTTCACACCATCCAGAGCCTACACTCAAGTAAAAATGTTAAAACGAAAAAAGTATTCGAACCTTCGTTGCATCTAAACGTTCCCATATCACCAAAAGCTAGTACATGTATCTCTTCAGCACCAGGAATCGCAGGCGATACAAAAGTACGTATTGGTCCCCAACCGTCAACGTTATTTCCGTATCTAAAATCACGTGTCATTCACTTTGGTCAGAAACAATTTTAAAATTAAACGATGCGCTAACTCAAGTGTATTGCTGTCTAAACAACAGTTTAAATACCTGTAGAAATACTTTGTTCGAGGTTTCAATGATGTTAACACTACATCATGAAGTTGTCCTGGATCTCTAAAATATTTGATAGCCACACTGGCGTTATTAACAGCACAGTGATACATACTTTCAACGCCATAAGTTGAAGAATTTCCTATCCGTGTTTCAGCGTTGAGTGCCAAATGCGTGAGTGTTAATAGATTACCTGTAGCTTGAGTACCAAGACTATCAGTTATCCCGTATTGAACCGTGGCTACCTTGATTTTAAGGGTAAGCAATGCTTGCAGATAGTTACTGGTAAGGTACGGTACCTCTACTGAATCGCTTGTCCACATAACACGCATTTCAGACGGATCATCTGTTAACGCGATGTGGCCTTGCAATGGATATGTCTTTTTGACATTTACGGTATTACTTGTTGCAGCAAGAATGTACGATATGTTATTCCTCCAGTACTTGACGACATAATCTAATTTACATTTAAAAAAAATCACCCGAAAATCTTTTTTTTTTCGCCAAATTAACCAATTTTGTGTCGTTTCGTAACACGTGAGGAATGACAAATATTTTCTCCGTACCTGTACGCATATTTATCATCCAATCAAAAGATACACTTCCGCTGCCCGTTTTCCAGCTGTAAAACAAGTTAAAAAACACAAAACAATTTTTTGAATGTCGCAAAGTCTCCACAACAAAATATCGCACTCTGGAGATGCCGTTACCCACTAATACTTGAGTTAGTGATATTTTATGCGTTCAATAATCCTTGAGTGCCTTGTAAGACAAATATTCCGTCTTGGGGCTATCTGGCGGGGAGTAAATAGCGATCCAATCTTCTAAACAAAAGATTGGTTTCGGCAAATATAAATCCCTCGTACTTTCTCCAGGGTTGGTTATTCCACTCCATTTTACGGACAACGTTTCTACATCAGTGATGACATTTGGAGAAACTATCAAGGATGGTTCTGCAGCTGAGAAAGCGACAAAAACTAAAAATACTAGAAAAGATTCCACTCTCATGTTTTTCTGCTTTTATGGCTTAACTGGAGAAACTAAGGTATGTACTTCGACAACAAAATCTCATTTACAAGTATTAATAAGAGCGGATGTAAACTCAGTAAACCAGTTTTAATACCAAATGTATCCTAGTTCACCATCTATCCACATGCGCTGTGACTTTAGTTCTCCGTTCTCATGCCATTGTTTAGTTTCGCCATGCCGTTTATCATTAGCCCACATGGACTGTTCCTGAAGTTGTCCATTCTCATACCACTCTTTAGTTTCACCGTGTAGCTTATCATCAACCCACATGGACTGTTCCTGAACTTGTCCATTTGCATACCAATTTTTGCGTTCACCCTGTTGTTTACCATCAACAAACATGAACTGAAACTTTAGTTGTCCATTTTCATGCCATCCTCTACTGTCACCACTTGGTTTATTATCAACCCACATGCATCGTATCTGAAGTTGTCCATTTTCATGCCAATATTTACACTCACCTTGTAGTGTATTATTTACATAATGGAACAACTCTTTCAATTGACCATTTTTGTACCACTTTTTGTACTCTCCATTGAATGCATCATTGACAACATTACCTTGTTCCATCAGTTCACCGCTTTGATACCATCGTTTGAAATCTCCATGACATACACAGTTGACAGTATTATACAGCTCTTTTAATTGACCCTTCTTGTACCATACTTTACATGGTCCATTCACTACATGTTTATGCATTTGTACCTCTCCACTTGTATACCAACGTGTCCACATTCCTTTCTTTTTTAATGAATCATCAAAATGAGTATTAATTGCTGCTCTCTTTGATAGAGTATGGAATTTTGTGAATGCTTCAATATTGAAAGTACAAATATATGTTTGAAGTTCACATGGAATATCCAATAAACCAAATGAGACCAATTTACAGTGAAGGTTTTTTTGCTTTGCACTTGACTGTAAAAAAAACAACGTTAGCGAAAAGCATCAGAGAACAAAAGATTAAATTGATAAAGAGCTTGCAGAACCAATTTGCTTGATTTTTGTACATTTGGTTGACAAAAACTAATAAAAAACATAAAAAAGGGTGCCAATATGTCATGGACCAATATATAGGAATTTTGCTGGCGTGTCACCTCTAAAAGGCTTGGTTTCTACGAAAAATGGAATACTAACATACTAACTCCACTACACTGTTTACGTGGTAGTTTACGTACCATTGGACCTCCAAGTGAAGTACTATTTCTTTGAAAATGCACTCGTTAAGGTATTGAAAAACTTAACTTGTCATCGCTTGTGGAGTCATTAATCCAGATTACTTGCTAACCAACTGTTTAAGCAGCACTTATAAACGTGGCAAGTGCGTTACTTTTTTTGGAGTAGTGTTTTTACAAACGAACTGACATGAATGCTTAACAAAGTGATAGGAACTGACTTAACTTAAAAACAAAAAACCAAACGTTTTTTAATCATGACCGCTAGGCACTCTGAATTAGACGCAGATCAAGGCGAGGTATCATCTGCACGAGGATTAGGCGCTAATGTTCAAGTTTCGTCAACTTATGACCCAAATCATTCACTTGGAAACAGTTTCTTACACGCGCAACCACCTCGAGTTTATGCTGGCGCGTGGTGTGCAGGTGCTAATGATAAAAATCAGTGGGTACAACTGTCATTTGGGTTTAAAAAAGTTCTCGTGACAGGTGTAAAGACACAAGGTTGTTACCAATGTTTTATTTAAAGCCAACAATGATATCATTAATTTATCAATAGGACGGTATGATTGTGACCAATGGGTTACCCAATATTCAGTTTCATACACAAATAATGGATATGATTGGTTAACCGTAGATAACGGCAGAACCTTTGTTGGAAACAAAGATAGAGATACAGTTGTATCAAACAAATTCGAAAAACCAGTTTTTGCAAGAGCAATACGTATCATACCTCTCTCATGGCATGCTCATATCTCAATGAGATTTGATGCTTTGATTGTAGTTTAAAGTATTAATGTTTGAAGAATAAAAAGACTGTCTTCCACTAGAGTCGCTGTAGCTCGAGTATTTCGAAATAAGATAATTGTACGAATAGATTGATTATTGTAGAGAAGTTGCGCTACAACAAAATTAGAAGTATGTCTCCAAATTGCAACCACAGATCCTTATAAATGAAAAAAAAAAATCACGTGACCTCAGACCACAATACTTTAGTTGGTTGAGTATAGCCAAAAGTCGATTTTACAGAGCATTTTTATCCCAACATACAGCAAGCGGTCATGTGCGGTAATCAGTTTTGAGAACTTGCATTTGCAACACTTAATGCTTACAAAAACACTAATTAGGACCAAGACATAAACTATCACCCTAACGCGCACTGCTGCAGTTATACATAATCTAAACAACTGTAAAATCTTTGACAATAGCCAGTGAGCAACCGCATTAACAACTGAGATTTTTTTATATTCTTTTATTACACTATTTTACCATCTTACAATGTTTACTGTACTCCAAATGCACCGTTGTGAATATTCCTTACGAATCAAGTCTTATTGACTTTAAAGCAAGTAGATTGATTATCTATAAACTGAATACCATATCCGTGAACAATCAGAGGACGTTTGGTTCCGTGTATTGAAGGTGGGC
Organism: Trichosphaerium sp. ATCC 40318; assembly: GCA_038496445.1. Taxonomy (NCBI): domain Eukaryota; phylum Discosea; class Flabellinia; family Trichosidae; genus Trichosphaerium; species Trichosphaerium sp. ATCC 40318. Next base: position 146,345 of record JALMLS010000356.1, read on the forward strand.
GAGGATAAGCACCATCTATGTCAGTGCCAAATGTTGTGCAATGTCTTGACTATGTAATGTTAGCTCAGTTCATCTAAAGCACAAAATACATACCTTTGCATTACATAGTATATTGTCTACAGTATTTAGATTCAAGTTTGAGAGGTGTTGTGTTGTCATTGTGGTTGTGTTTTAATGAGTTAAGTTACGACTTAAAATATCAAGTATGATTTCAATCTAAGTTCACTCAAACATTTCAATCAACTGATATCATAAACTACTTTATCAATGCTTGAACTAAAAGCCCAGTGCAATTGGCAAACCTTGTGATGATTGATTTTTATTTTTTTATGGTTGAAAACTAAAACAATCATCATACACGCTTTTCACTCAATATTGGCTATCAATCTCGACTAGCGTAGACCACACTATCGTAGCAATGTTACAAGCTATAACTTTGGTCAATGTAGCTCGGATCAGGGTAATAAAGCAGGTATCCAATCCAACTAAGACAAGAGTCTACAATTGCATACAAAAATGTCTTTTAGGCTATTTTTAGTTTACTTTTCTTTCTACAAGAGTCTACATTTCTGTTCATGTTTCTTTGTTCTCTTGTTCATTGGCGCAGATATAACAGCACGTGTGGCTTCATCGAAAATAGTTTTAAGTCCGACCTGTGTGAAAGACGAACACTCCAGGTATTTCAAAGCACCAATACTTTGTGCCATTGATGTTCCTTGTTCAAATGTTATTGGAGCTTGTTTCTTTGCAGCAAGCTTATTTATCGTTGTTTCTTTATCTCTGAGATCAATCTTATTACCAACTAATATGATTGGTACATTAGGACAATGATGAGAAACTTCTGGAAACCACTAGATGAAGACGTAAGCAACAAACAAGCGAAAAAGATAAAACCGAAGTTTCACACGTGCCTTTTCTCTCACGCTTTCGAAAGACGATGGAGCAACAACTGAGAAACATATTAAGAACGCCTCTGTATCAGGATATGATAAAGGTCTTAATCTAGCATATTGTTCGCGCCCAGAAGAATCCCATAATTGGAGATTGATTTGAAGACCGTCAACCATAACATTTGCAGTGTAATTATCAAACATGAAATCTAACATCTCTACAACAACAGTTACTAACTAGTAAATGAGTATAGGGTCACCAGGCATGGTATTAGTGGTATAGGATATAAGCATAGCCGTTTTTCCAACAGCACTGTCTCCAACGAGTACTGATTTTATTGTTCTCATTGTTGTTGTGTGTATTCCTTGCATTAAAAATACTTGTTTGTGCTGTAGTTAGGCTAACATAAAATAATTTGGCTTTCGCCTAATTTGAATTATTTATCTTCACTGAAACTAAACAGCTGCTGTTAAGGCTTGGTGGAACAATGGTAAAATACAAAGGCATTGTAATTACATCAACGACAAGCTAGAAGGAGAGTACAAGGTATGGTATGAGAATATCCAATTGTGGTGGAAGTGTAATTTTGCCAATGACAAACAAGAAGGAGAATACAAGGCCTTGCATTGGGAATGGGTACCCATTGTAATTACATCAATGGCAAACGATCATATCAGGCATTTTTGGCTAGGTTTTGTTCATCACTGTGAGTACGTAGTACATGCTAACAAGCAAAAACTGTTTAGCTATGTTCTAAGGTAACATAGACTAAGAAAAGCGTCTTACCATTGAACAAGTTTTATTGAAAAATACCGACAATTACTTTTCTACCACTTTCTTTGTTGGCTTTTTTTTTTTGTATTTTTTATAAGTTTACATAGGTACAAGCCCTAGTTGTTGCTGCTTTGTATAAACCAAACTAACATTACATAAAGTACGTTTTTCCCAATAGCTATTCATTGTTTCAATATCTCCAGTGTCAAAGCAATATTGTAATACAACCAAGAAAGAATCAATGTTTATAACTTCTGGATTATTTTCAAGTCCATCATCAAAGAACTTGAATAATTGTTTCTTTGTACCAGATGTTGCTATTAGTTTAATCATAATCTCATATGAACGTTGATCAATACCAAAATTCTGTTGTATTGTCTTATATAGTTCAAGTCCTTTCTGTAAGTCACCAATCTTTAAGAAACCTTCAAGTAAAATATTTATCTGACTTGTATTTACTTTTACTTTCATTATCTCACTCATTGTTTCTAAAAGTTCTGTAGCTGCTGGTATATCTTCACAAATACATGATATAGCTGTGTTTATATGAGGATCCTTATCAGAAAAAACAGAAGTAAGCATAACACACAAAACGTTACACAAAAAAAAGAATCAGAAAAGAAAAAAAAAAAAAAAAAGAAAAACTAAAAGCGTGTTCAAGCTCTTTTATGTTTTCAGGCAATAACTTGGCATCATTGTTTCCTCATGCGTAGTGATTACAGTGATGCAATTAAGAACACTTTCATCCGTCACGGGTTTTTTTTGTTGCTTGAGTTTGAAAAAGAATACGAAGACGTAGGTTTGGGTTTATACCTTGTCATCATCATTATCACCATAAATCGTGTCATTTATGAAGTTAATCAAAGATAATTTATACTCTTTTCTCTTTTCTTCTGATATAACAGACTCAAATATAGCTTTCCATAGAAATGCATAGGTTGCAAGTGTCTCGTCTAAATAGAGAAATGAGCCAAGAGCTTGAACCTAAAAAAAAACTGTCCCGAAAAAAATAGGCAAACACGGCCTTTGTTGTTATTATTATTTTGGAGTATGTAATAAAGTGTAATTACACTGGCAGTAGAAAGTGAATTAAAAGAAAATTGTGTGATTCTTGAGTCACCACGTGAAGAAAAAAACAAAAAAAACTAGATAAGTGCGTTTGGAGACTTCTTCTATTTTACCCTCCGCGCTGGCCAGAGAATAGTAGTTTGTAGTAAAATACGTAAAGTGTAGCAGATATAAATTGTAATAGATTATGCAAACGTACGTTCAAGTGATTCAGCAAGGGCACGTTCAAACTCTTCCAAAGGCAATTCCATCAAAATAATAGAAAGAAGGTATGGACGTACAAAGTACTCTTTACACTCTATCATTTTACTCCTTATGGCCATAATATGTTGTAATAGATCATTAACACGTGGTACATCCTTTGATATTGTTAATGCTTTAAGGAACCCTTCAGCTATTATCGTAAAGTGCATATACACAGCACGTTTATGAAGTGCATGCCATAGTTCTGAAGCGCTCTTAATATCACCATTATATAAATAATTCTTTAAAAGACAAGAAAACATTAAATGGGGTATCTCATTATCACGCTATGGAAAGGGTGTTAGAAAGACTGTAAGAAAAAACAGTTTGAAGAGGTTTTTTTTTTTTGTTTTGTAACACGTACAAGGTCTTTAGCTTGTAGACAAAGTTGGTAGAGTAAATATCCAGCTTCTCTATCACAAATAGATAGAGACAATGCCATTTGTTTGTATAAAGCGGTTGCAACGTTGTGTAACGGTACATTACGTAGAGGTTCACAGAACTATGACTTAGTTAAAAAAACTGGCTTAATAGACTTAAAGAAAAGAAAGAAAAAAAACAGACAGACGTCTTGCTGAAGCTTCCAGGCAACCTTGATCAGAAAGAGGTTGTTATTTTTATACGACGTACTTTTACTATTTTTTCAACTTCC